>PVKS010016177.1:0-14238 GCA_004027875.1 Aplodontia rufa
CTCTCTCTCACTGTCCTCTCTTTTTAAAAATTTAAAAAAGAACTAGAGAAAGGGGCTGGAGCAATGACTCTGCAGTTACAGTGCTTGCCTGAAATGCACGAATATTCAGGTTCAAACCCCAATACCACATACATAATAAAGTGTCCAAGGAACGAAATTCACATGAACAACTAAATAAAAAAAAATTGCTTCCCTCTTTCGCTCTCTCTCACTGTCTCCTCTTTAAAAACTTTCTGTGCACATTACTACATAAAATATGGGGCTTTTGATTTCAATTTTAAGACCATAGCTACTTTAGAATTGTGTTATCCCTCATGGGAATGGGTTCTATTAACCCATTCTTTGGACATAGATCTGTCCAAAGAAGAAAGAAAGCAATATATATATATATATAATAAAAAAGAAATACGTATACAAAATTTTAATGTACACTATATATTAAATGATATGATGCTTATATAATATATATAATATTAATATATTATTTTAAATATACGTATATTTTAAATATACATATATTTAAAATAAAGATGGATTATTGCTTAGAAACTGGTATTCTACAGACAGATTATCTGTTTCCACATTTGTAAGCTTTCTTTCACTTAGATTGTCCAGTAAATTATTATGAGTTCAAATAGCATGTTATTTTCAGGCAGTAGAACAGAGTAATAAGCAGCCATTTTTCACATGAATTCTTTCTCACCTTCAAAAGTGAAAATATCCTAGTTTGTAGATTTTATTACTAAAAAATTGTGGATTGTTAATCAGCCTGGGTATATTAGTTTTACTTTCATTGGGGTGTAAACAATTCCTATAATCTTACTGGCTTGCAACAACACACATTTATTGTTAATTTTTTAATCTCACAATATTCATGTGTCAGAAATTTGACAAAATTGCACCAGAATCTTCTTCTCAGGGTATTTCAAAGATGTGTAAAATCTTTTCAAAAACTTTATCTGCATCTATTGAAATATCATGGGATTTAATTTCTTATTCAGCTTATGCATTTGACACAATAATTGATTATCACATACTGATTTTCACATACACTCTTGTATCCCAGTGATAGATAAATGGTCATGGTATATGACCTTTTTTAAAGAATTTTATTAAGAAGTCAAGTTATTGTACAATCTAAGTGTATATAAAGTAACAATATGATATGCATTTGTTCTTAAACCACAATTACCCTCTCATCAGACACATCCCAGTCTATTGATTCTTTTATATTTAGCCCCTAACTGCTTAGATCTTGAATTTTACAGAATTACATTATTTAGTAAGTATTATTTGGATTCTCAGGAGGATAAAGTATATGCTACATTGTTGATTGTCTCCCTAGATCCTTCCCTAATCTCCCTCCCTCTCCCTCTCCCTTCACCATCATCAGTACCCTACCCCACCACATATCTATGGTTGGCCTAGATTATGTGTTGCTACATCTTTTCTGGGTCTAATGCATGAGCTTGACAACCTTTCACCCAAGCCTTGGTTTTTCCTCTAGTCTCCACAAATGTGGGAAAACGTTCGATCATTGACTCTCTGGGTTTGGCAAACTTCTCTCAGCATAATTTCTACCACTGCCATCCATTTTCCTTCAAAGGCCACAATATTGTTGTTTCTAATTGCTGAGTAGAATTCCATTCTGTATATGTATACACACAGAGTTTTTGGTTCCATTCATTCAGTGAGGAGCACCCGGGTTGGCTCCATAATTCAGCTATCATAAATTGAGCTTCTATGAATATTGCTTTTGCTGTGTTGGTGTAAAGTGCTGATTCAAATTCCTCTGAGAATATACCCAGAAGAGGGATAGTTAGATCATATGGGGGATCCGTTCTTAATATTTTAATGTAGCTGAACTTGATTTACTATTATTTTGTGGAGGAATATTGTTTTATATTCATCAAGTATATTGGCCTAGAGATTTCTAATGGTGTCCTTGATTCTAAATTCAATGAAAATATTGAGATTTGGAGTACTCTTTATTCTTCAATTTTTGGAAAAGCTTAACAAGGAAGATTATAATTTTTTCTTGGAATATTTGGTAGAATTTGCCAATGAAATTTTAGTGTCCTGAGATTTTTACCTTGTCAGAAGAATTTTTATTGCCAATTTAATCACCTTATAGTTATAGTTCTATGCAGACATTCTTTTTTGTTAAAAAATTGGTAACAATCTGTAGATTAAAAGGAATATTTATCAAAATACCAATAATATTTTTAAGAAATAAAAAAAATAATTCCAGAATTTCAGATGGAAACCTAAAATACAATGAATAGTCAAATCAATCATTGGAAAGTAAAATATAGCAGGAGGAATCACATTTCCTGATATCAAAATATATTGTATAATATTGAGAACAGTATGTACTGGCATAAGGACAGATATACAGACTATTAGACCCTAATAGAGTCCAGAAATAAATTCACACACATAAGTCAACTGATTTTTCACAAGGTTGACCAAATACACAATGGGGAAAAATAGTCATTTAAACATTTTGGTTACACACTAGCTATCTATATTAAAAACAACATAATTGGACTGTTTCTTATATCATATATAAGAACCAATTAGAAATGTATTAAATAATTAAATATAAGAATAGAAAACTGGGATCTGGTAAAATGGTGGATGGCAAGGAAGTTGCATCCCAGTGTTCTCTGTGACCTGAAAGGAAAAAACTGTGGGATAGCCACCATCCTGCAAGGAGCATGAATTAGAAAAGGTTTCCTAAACACAGTGCAGGTCATTGGGAGATCAGTGATTTGGAGACTTGGTGTAGCATATGGAAAAGAGGAGCTTATTCAGACCCTGCTGGTCACCAGGGACTGCTCACCCCTCAACACAGCAGCAGGTGAGATGCTGGTCTACCCACTCAGACCAGTTCAACCAAGCTGAGACTGATTGCACCTACAAAAGCCACATTGGGCAAATATCAGATTCTCTCTACATGTCTGCTGCAGAAGAGGGAGCAGATTCCCCATCCCGACTAGGAGGAGGAGGTCAGGCTGTAGCATTTTCAGACAAACCGGAAGAGTAGCAGAGCAGAAAGTATAAGGCAAATCTTCCCACAATCCTGCATGCATCCTACACTCTACTGTGAAGGGACAGAGTGCAAACAAGAGCTCTACACTGTGCTTAAACTGGGACAACTCCATGACATCTTTGGTTTGGAGGTGAGAACATTGTTTCCCCTTCCAGCCGTAAGTGGTATGGGCTACAACCATTTTGAGCACACACATAAGGTGGATGAAACTTTGTATCAGACACTCATTACCTATGACCCCATGGCAAATTCAGCTGGAACTGAGAGTGGAGCCTGGAGCCTGTATAGTTTGCAAGACAGTTAAACCAGAGATAATTGGATTGGGGAGTGAAGTAGCTGCCTGAGTGCAAACTCCTCCCCTACTCCTCCCAAGTAACAAGCTGACAGACGCTGGGACAACATTACAAGATTATTGGTCAGATTTTACAGGTGATCAGGAGGGCTGCATCAAGTCCATGCATCAGAGTTTGTTTTTTTTTTCTTCTTCTTTTAATATGTGTCTGTTTGTTTGTAGTAAGTGTTGCTGTGGACTTGTTTCTTCTTTCTACTTACTTATTTCTTACCTTTCCCTTGAACACTTACTTTACTGGAAATAATAGTACTCATCACAGCCCCTGAGGTCAGGGTTGCAAAGCCCACTAGTAGTCCACTTCTCTGTTATGCACATCTTTCCTATTCTCTGTCAATAGCCACTTTATCCATCTAACACTCATCCCTCCCACAACATCATTACCCCAATCTCCCTTTTTCTCTCTCTCTCCTCTTTTTCCTTTCCTTTTTTAAAAAAAATTTACTATATTTATTGTTTAATTTCTTTTTTAATTTTTTATAATTTGAAATATTTTTACAGTAACTGAACATATTGTTTATCCATCCTTTTGGAGGCCCTGAATGGAAATCAGATGTGAATGTCAAATTTGATAATGCTTGATTAATTTAATCCAGTTATAGTCTGATGGCTAATAATGTTGTAACCAAAGATAGTTATTAATTCTATCATTCCATTTCCGAAGGAATCAAGTAACCAGGTTAACGCTGCTTGTTGTACCTACTGGATGATCATATTGTCTCTAACACCTTATCTTGTGAGGTATTAGAAATTGCAAAGGCCAATAATTAACCATAGATTGGGGAGCCTGTTGCTAATCTCAACTTCTCAAATTGCACCAGCACAAGTTACTGAAAAGACAAAAACCCAACTCATCAACATCTCCAAAGTAAAACAACAAAAGAGAACTTACAGGCCCTGAAAATGAAGAAAAGGGGAGGCATTTCTCTCCATCAAACCCACAACTTCCCAGCCAAGGAGTCCACAAATAGGATCCTGAATGAAAACCTAGAGAAAAGGGTCAACAATATGATTATTAAGACAATCAAAGAATTAAAAGAAAAAATAAGAAAGGAAATAAGAGAACAATTGCAGGAGTTGAAAGACCACTTTGATAAAGAGCTAGGCATTCTGGTAAGAGACGTAGCAGAGCAAAACAAAGTCAACCAAATTAAAGCTCAGTGGAAGATGTTAATATCAAAGTAAACTCAGTAGAAAACAGAACTTCAGCTCTCAAAGAACAAACATCAGACAAGGAACACAGGCTGAGCAGTGTTGAATGCAAGGAGGAGAGACAAGAAAAGAAACTTACTGAGCATGATCAGAACTTCCAAGAATATGGCACAAGATGAGAAGAAATAATTGGAGAGTTATCAGGACAGAGGAAAACATAGAACAACAAATGTATAGTATAAAGAACCCTCTCAATGAGATAGCCAAAAAAAATTCCCCCCAAATGAGAACTGATCCAGAGATTCAATGTCAAGATACCTATAGGACACCAAATAGACCTAACCAAATGAGAAACTCAATAAGACATATCATATACAAAATGAATAACACAGAAATCAAGGAAAGAATTTTAGAAACAGTAAGAGAAAAACAACCATCACATTCAGAGGAGACCTATAAGGATAACTATGGATTTTTCAGATCAGAAAATAAAGGCCAGGAGAGCATGGAATGATTTTTTCAAATATTGAAAGAAAATAATTTTCAGCCAAAGATGCTATACCCTTGCAAAACTCAGCTATAAAAGTAATGGAGAAATATAATACTTTCATGATAAAAACAAACTAACAACATACATGAACATAAAACCAGCCCTACAGATAATAATCAAAGTTGTACTTCAATTAGAAGAACATGCTCACAACTCCCAAAGCTAATAAACAGAGGAAAGTCGATAAACACATAACTCAGTAAAAGGTGTCCAAGATTGTCCAAAATATAGAAAACATCACAATGCCAGAGACACAGTATCACATATCTATCCTCACACTAAACACGAATGGAATCAATGCCCAATCAAGAGACTGGTAGGCTGGATCCAAAACCAAAACCCAACAATATGCTGCTTATAGGAAATACATTTCACATCCAAAAACTGACACAGATTGAAGATAAAACATTGGCAAAAATCCTACCAGGCTTATGACCCAAGAAACAAGCTGGTGCTGTGATCCTTATATCCAATACAGTTAATTTTGATGCAAAATTAGTTGGAAGGAATAAAGACGGTCACTACATTATAGGAAAAGGAGAATTATATCAAGAAGATGTGACAATAGTTAACATTTATGCCCCTAACTAACAACCCTTCCAAATATGTGGGAAAAGTACTCAAGGAAATTGAAACACTCAAGGATTTTAATATGCTACTATCAACAATAGACAGATCATCAAAACAAAAAATCAATAAAGATATCTCTAACCTAAACAACTCTATCAATTAATTGGACTTAACAGACATTTACAGACTGTCCCATCCAAAAACAGCTGAGTATACCTTCTTCTTGGTAGCACATGGATCCTTCTCCAAAATAGGTCATATCCTAGTCCACAAAGGAAGTCTTTTGTAGAATCAAGAAAGAATTGTAATACAATATACCAGGACCTTTGGAACACTATGAAGGCAGTTCTAAAAGGAAATTTATAGTGATAAATTCCTATGTAAGAAAATTTTAAAAACTCCAAATAAACAACCAAATGGCCCCATGCATATGCCATATGGGACCAGGTCTCCAGTTCTGGCCCCAGCATGCATTCTGATCATGCCTGAGGACTTGATGCATGGATCCTGCCCAGCTGTTGCACAGGCCCAGGGCACCAGGGGAGGGACAGGCAGGCAATCAGGATAATTTCAAGGACCATGTGCCCAGACCCAATGTATGTAGCCCACCACGCTTCCATGCACACCCACCAGGATCAGATATAATGGGCCTAATGCTACTGCCAAATGATTTTAGGTCCTAGTGTGGCATGTAGGCAGGCCCTTTTTCGCTCACCCCACAAGTCTGGGATCCCAGGACCCAACAATGCACACCTGCTGCTTAGCTTCAACAATCCAATAGGTTGTCCTGCAACCCCAACAGATTCCAGCCAAGTTCTAGAACCTAGGTCCAAAATGTGAAACTAAAAGACCACCAGGCAGAAGCACCTTGTCGTGTCTGAACCAACCCTTTTACTTGCAAATAAGAAGTACCCAGAGACTTACCTTTTTCCACATAAGGAACCTCAATTCAAAGATGCAAAAGAAGCTTTTCAAAGGTGAGGAATCAGAAAAGAAAAGGTTTGCCTCAGAATCACAACTCCCCTAGCAAGGACCCATGGAGAGGAAATGGAATAAAAATGTATAAAAAATAATCAGTGATCTGACTACTAAAAGGGAAAATGAACTAAAAGATTTAATGAAGGGGATTAAGTGATAAAACTTAAGAGATAAAAAACCATATTATCAAAGAAATAGACACTGAAAAAAAGGTAATGGTGCTAAAATCTGCAGTCAACCATTTCAGAGGAATAATGGAAAAATTAATAACAGACTAATTTCTGTAGAAAAGAGAACGTCAGCTCTTAAAGAAAGAACTTCCAACAATGAAGATAGGTTGAGTAAGTTTGAGAACACAGATCACAAAAAAGGAAAAAGACTTCACAGAACACAAGATTAATTTTCAAAATGTGTGTAATGAAATCAGAAGAAACAATGTATGAGTATTTGAACAAAAGAAAAAAAAACCAAAGAGCAAACGAATGGTAAAAATGACTAGAGTCAGATATACTTATTCAGGAAGCATATAGAATACCCAATAAGCCTAATAAAACGAGAAAATCACCAATAGCTCAAAGTGTAAAACAGAGACATCAAGGAAAAAATATTAAAATCAGCAACAGAGAAATGTCAAATCACATTCAGAAGAAAACCAATAAAGATTACCTCTTACTTTTCAGCTCAGAAATTAAAAGCAAGATCCTGGAAAGAAATATTTCAATCTCTGAATGACCACAACATGCACCCCAGAATAATATAACCAGCAAAACTCAGCTTCATAATCATAGGGGAAATAATAACATTTCATAATAAGATCAAATTGCCAAAATTCGAGAATGGAAAAGCAGCATTACAAACAACTCTCAAAGATAAACTCCAGAAAGAGCAATCAAACACTCCTCAAAACTCACAGAGGAAATCAATAAAAGTTACATGGTATCAAAGGAAAACTAGGGCACCACTGAAGTCACTAACAAAATGCAATGACTGTGAACCACAACCACATTGGTATCTTAACACTGAATATAAATAGTCTTAATTCACAATCAAAAGACAAAGATTAGAAGTTGGATCAAAAAACAAAATCCAACAATAAGCTGCTTACAGGAAACCCATCATACAGCCAAAGACATCCACAGATTGAAGGTGAAAGGATAGAAAAAAAAAATCTACCAGGCTTATGGTCCAAGAAAGCCAGCAGGTCTTGTATTAATTATATCTGACAAAGTAGCTTTCAAGAAAAATTAAATCAGAAGAAAACAAGAAGGTTACTACATCATAATAAAGTGAAAAATATATCAGAAAGATATAACCATAGTAAATATGTATGCTCCAAACACCATTACTCCTTAGACTGTGAAAAAACTACCCTGGGACATAAAACCACTTGTGGACCCCAAAACAACAATACTGGGAGATTTTAACACTCCTCTATCACCAATAGACAGATCATCATCAAAGCAAAAAATAAAAAATAAATAGAAACAATAAGGAGATCTCTAGCCTATACATCTTCATAATTGAAACGGACTTAACAGGCATGAATCCATATTTCCACCCCCAATTGCCTAGTTTACCTTCTCTTCAGCACATGGATCCTTCCCCAAAATAGATCATATTCTAGTTTACAAAACAATCTCAGTAAATATAAAAATAGATATTATTCCATGTATCCTATCAGACAACAATGCCATGATTCTAGCAATTAACAGCAAAAATTATAACAGAAAATACATATGTACAAGGAGATTGGAATGCTATTAAATGAAAAATGGATTCAAGAGAACATGACAGTAGAAATCAAGAAATTCTTGGGAGCAAATGAAAACAACATGAAAGCAATCTTAAGGGGGGAAATATTAAAAATCAGGAAAGATTTCAAATAAGAAAGCTTATGTTCCACCTAAAATCCCTACAAAAGAAAAAAAAAAAACTAAAAGCAAAAGCAGCAGAGGCAGGAAATAAGAGAGCTGAAATCACTGAAATTGACAGTAACAACAACCACAGCAACAACAAAAAACATTAAAAAGAATCAATGAAACAAAGAGCTGCTTCTTCAAAAACTAAATAAATTTGACCAACCCCTAGCCAATCTCACTGAAAGAAGGAAGGAAATGAAGCAAATCAACAAAATCACCAATGAAAATGGTGCAATCACCACTGACCCCATGGAAATTGACAGATTATCCAAACCTATTTTGAAAAACTATATTATTCTAAATTGGATAATCTGTATGACATGAACAAATTTCTAGACACATACAACATCAGCAAACTGATCAAACATGGCAATGAAAGCCTTAATAGTCTAATAACAAGAATGGGAATAAATATAGCAATTTAATACCTTCCGAAGAAGAAAAGTCCAGGACCTGATGGATTCCCAGCTGAATTATACCACATATAGAGGAGCTAATACCTCTCTTTATTAAGCTATTCCAAGAAATTGAAAAGGAGGGAACTCCATCAAACATTTTTATGAGGCAACCATAATCTTGATACTAAATCCCAACAAAGATACTTCAAAAAAATAAAACTATAAATCAGTATCCCTGAAGAACATAAACACAAAAATCTTTAATAAAATACTTTCAAACCACATTAAAAAAATCAAGAAAATAATTCATCACAATCAAGTAGGCTTCATTCCAGGGATGCAATCCTGGTTCAACATATGCAACTCAAGAAATGTGATTAGTCATTCAAACAGAATTAATGACAAAAACCATATGATCATCTTAATTGATGCAGAAAAGGTCTGGAATAAAATCCAGCACCTATTTATGTACATACCTCTGGAGAAGATAATGATCAAAGAAACTTATCTTAATTATGTGATAGCCTTACATGACATACCCTCAGTTAGTATAAAACTAAATAGTGAAAAGCTGAAAGCATTTCTACTAAACTCGAGAACAAAACAAGGTTGTCCATCTCACCACTTTTATTCTATATAGTCCTCAAGACCCTAGTCAGAACAGTCAGGCAAGAGAGGGAATTCAAAAGGATAAGAATGGGAAGAGAAGATGTCAAAGCATCCCTTTTTTCTGATGGCATGATCCTATATCTGGAAGATCCAAAAAAACTCTACCAGAAAACTGTTTGAGCTTATAAAGAGATTTAGCAAAGTGACAGGCTACAAGAACAACCACCTTAAATCATAAGCATTCTTATATGCTAGCAATAAGACAGAAGAAGAAGACCAATGGAATAGAATGCAACAGAAGACTCTGAGTCAAACCCACAGATCTTTAATCATATATTATTTGACAAAGGTGGACAAAATATGATATGGAGGAATGACTGCCTATTCAACAAATGGTGCTGGACAAACTGGTCATCTCTTGGCACAAAGTGATGCAAAAAACTCAAATCAAAATGGATCAAAGAACTAGGAATTTATTCAGCTATCATAAAACTGCTAAAAAAAAATTAGGAGCTACCCTACAGCATATGATAGTAGCAAACAATTTTCTCAACAAGACTGCCAATGTGAAAGAATTAAAGTCAAGAATCAGTGAATTGGATGCCATTAAACTAAAAAAAACTTTTTTGCTCAGGCAAGGAAGAGGTCAAAATTGTCAAGAGTGGGAAATAATCATGGCCTATGATTCCTCTGACAAGGGACTAATATCCAATATTTACAAAGAACCCAAAATACTTCATATCCAAATCACAATCAATCAAATCAATAAATGGTCCAGAGAGTGAAACAGAAACTTCTCAGTGGAAGAAATTGAATGTCCAATGAATACATGAGAAAATGTTCTAAATCACTAGTAATCAGAGAAATGCTAATCAAAACTATATTAAGATTTCACCTCACTCCAGTCAGATAGGCAAAAGTGAAGAACATAAGTAATAACAGATACTGGAGGGGTTATGGGGAGATAGGAACACTAGCACACTGTTGGTGGAATTGCAAACTGGTACAGCCATTTTGGAAAGCAGTGCATACAGTCCTCAAAAAGTCAGGATGGATTCCCTGTACAATCCCCATGTCTGGGTATTTTCCCAGAAGAGCTAGAATTCGCATATTACAGTGACAGAGCAAAATCAATATTCATATTAGCTCCATTTATGTTAGCTAAATTATGGAATCATCCCAGATGCCCTTCACTGTATGAGTGGATCCAAAAGCTGTGGTATGTTTATACTATTAGAATAGTATTATAAACAATGATATTATGGTCTTTGATGGTAAATGGATAGCAATGGGAGAATGCTGAGCTTATTGGTTAAAACAAAAGACTCAAGGGTCAAATGTTCTCCTTCATTTGTGGAGTATAAAATTAAATCCAGGCTTGAGTGAAAGGTAGTCAAGCACGTATCCTAGACTCAACAAAATTGAAGCAACACATAATCTAGGGAACCATAGATAAATACCAGGGGACAGGGTGGGAGAGAAGAGGCAGACTGTAGGGGAGAGGTAGTTAGGAGAGTGAGGGATCTGGGGGGAATCAACAATGTATTTTATTCCTTACACACCCAAGATGTAAAATAAAACTTGTGCAATCATTCAATTCTGAATAAAGCAATTAAATTTAGAAAAGAAAAATATCATTGTATCTTAATATCCTTGTAAAATAAGAGCAAATTCTTTGCAGTACCAGTAGAAGGAAGGGATAAATTATGATCAGAGCTGAAACTGATGAAATATAGAATTGTTTAAAACTTCCAAAATTGAATAAAGAAGATTTACAAAAAACTAAAATATATCAATAACTAACAATGATATAGAAGCTGTAAGGGAAAGAAACTTAATTCTATCAATCCTTTAAAGAACTAATGCTAAGGCCTATCAAATTAGTCCATGAAATATAAAAAGGAGGAACACTTACAAATTTATTCTATGAAGACAATTATCACGTCACCCTCATATCAAAACCAAATAAGCACGCATCAAGGAAAACAAACTACAGACCAATATACCTGATGAACTTAGATTAAAAACTCCTTACTAACTTATGCTAAATAATATTAAACAAAATATTAAGGAGTTTGCAAATCATGGCTAAGTTGGTTTATTTCAGGGATGCAAGGATGAGTTAACATATGCAAGTCACCACATAAATGGAATTAAGGAAAAAATTACTTCGTTGTTTCAAAAGATGCAGAGAAAATCTTTGATAAAATTCAGCACACAGTCACAACAAAAACACTAAAGAAATTGGGATAGAAGAATCTTACCTCAACATCATACGTGCTGTATATTACAAACTGAAAGCCAATATCACAGTCAATGGGGAAAATCTTAAAATATTTCCTTCAAACTTGAAACAAGACAAGGATTTCCATTCTTACCACTCCTATTCCATATTGTACTAGAAATTGTTGCCATAGATATTGGGGAAAAGAAGGTAATAAATGGGTAAAAATAGGAAAAGTAAAAGTCAAATTATCACTGTTTGCAGATGACAAAATCCTATTCTTGGAAAATTCAAATGTTTCATAAGAAGACTGCTGTAGCTAGCTAATAAATACATTTAGCAAACTACCAAGTTACAAAATTAATATACATAAATAAATATCTTTTTTATATGCCAAAAATGGATTTGCTAAGAAACCATATTGTTACTTTATATGCATTTATGATTGTACAATAACTCAATTTCTTAATAAAAAAGAGTAAAAAAAAAATAAAAAAAGACCCTGCTTTCACCTGAAGTAAAAAAAGAAAAAGAAATCAGGAAAACATCTCATTCAAAACAGCCTTGATTTAATCAACTTTTTTCATTGCTTGACTAAAGACCTGACAAGAACAATTTTAAGAGGAAAAGTTTTGTTCAAGGGCTCACAGTTTCAGAAGTCTTGATCCATAAAGACCAGCTCCATTCCTCCATGACTCAGGGCTTGAGGTGCGGCCAAACATCATGGAAGAAGAGTGTGGCAGAGGAAAGCAGGTCAAGGCATGACTCCGGGAACCTGAGAGCAGAGACTCCTCTAGCCAGATACAAAATATATACCCCAAAAGCATACCCCATAATTACCCACCTTCTCCGGTCACATCCTTCCTGCCTACAATTGTCAGTTAATCCCTATCACAGGATTAACTTATTGATTAGGTTAAGGCTCTAATAACCCAATCATTTCACCTTGGCCTTACTGCATTGTCATACATGATATTTTGGAGGACACTTACTTTCAAACCATGACATTCCATTCCTGGTCCCCAAAAGCTCATGACAATCTTATGCAAAACATATTCAGTCCATTTTCAAGAGTCATCATAGTCTTAACAGTTCCAAAATTGCCCAAAACTCCAAGTACAAAATCTCCCCTAAGATTTAAGGTAAGCTTTCGTCGTGATCTCCTGTAAAAAGAAAATCATATCAAGTTACATATGTCCCACATATAAAGGCACATAGTAAATATTTCAATTCACAAAAATTCATAAAAAATAGGGCATAGAAGGAACCAAAGCAAGACTGAAATCCAGCTGGGCAAGTCCTGTAGCTCCACGTCCCGCATCTGGAGCACATGGCATCAGGATGTTCTGTCCAAAGGTCTTGTGCAACTGTGAACCCTGGTTGTGGTCCACATGGGCTCTCTGTTGGCTTCTGTGTTCAGTTCCTGCAAATTTCCTGGGCTGATGTTCCATGGTAGTGGCATTTATTAATTTTTGGGATCTACATTGCAGCTTCAGCTTCCTCCACACATTTCTTTTTCAGGGGCTTCCTACAGGGATTTCAATTCTGCTGAAATTTGCCTGCCCTCCCAGGCCTTCCTTTAAAATCTTGGTGGAAGCCTCCATATCCCCTGACTCAAGCATCCTGCAGTCCCTCAGAACCAGCACCACGTAATTGCCAACAAGACCTGCTGAAATCTTGGGCAGTAGTCCGCCCTGGATAGCTACAGATGGTTGGACTTCTGTATGAAAGAAAGAAAGACAATCTGGAGACAGGGATACCTGAGTAGAATGTTTGCAGGGTAACTCCCCCCCCCCAGCTTTTCACCATTGCATTTATTGAATCCAACAAAGACATACAGAAAAGAGAAATTTTTAAGGCTTTTAAGGAACTTTCAAAGGACAAAGAATTTCTATCCGATCAATAAACTCAATCTAGAGCATGAAGTGGTGTGGCTGCAATCCTGAAATGTATCGTAGTTACAGGTGTTTAACCTGTAAAACTCATTTTCATGAATCTAAAAGGCAAGTAACATATTTCTTATTTTTTTTTTTTTAGATTTTAACCATACCAATGAATTTATTTTTTTATTTTTTATTTTTTCATAATAATATTAAGATTTTATTTACTTTCTATTGTGGTTAAAAAACATAAAATTTACAATCTTAATTTTTTTTAGGTTTAATTCTTTTTTTTAAAATTTTTTATTTTTGAACAACCATACAAGTTTTTAAAAAAATAATATACAATGTGTATATATTCTGGATATTGCAGTTACCCCCAGAAGTGTCCCCCCACAATTACCCTCCCTTATCCCACCCTTCCCCTTCCCACTATATCTCTAAAAAAAGTATTAAGTTGTAAAACATTACATCTTATCTGGATTTAACACATGCTAATAGATCAACTTTCTCATTGTCCAGGGTCTAGTCCCCACCCCCACAGATGAGTGGAA
>PVKS010016177.1:14338-44554 GCA_004027875.1 Aplodontia rufa
AGCCATCCATTTACCTTCGAAGGCTGCAATATCATTGTTTCTAATTGCTGTGTAATATTCCATGGTATAAATGTACCACAGTTTTTGGATCCATTCTTCCAGTGAGGGACATCTGGGTTGTTTCCATAGCCTAGCAATAGTAAATTGTGCTGCTATGAACATAGATATTGCTGTGTCACTATAATGTGCTGATTCTAAGCCGGCCGGCATTTGCAATCCCCCGCCTACACTCCCGCCCGCCCGGAGTCACATCTGCAAAGCAAGTAACATATTTCTAAGAAGTTTTGTAGCCAGAGGGCTTGGTGACTTGCAGGCATCCAGGGTGCATTGGAAATGTGACTGCTTGCAGACATGCAGTCCTGACATCACACATTGTTCTCAGCCCAGCTGCCATCAGATGACCCCAATGCCTCAGATCATTTCTCCAACATCTCCCCCTTACTGGTTTGTTTAACAGTGAGAAGCACAAGTTTGGAGACTTCTTGTCACTCAACCTTTGATTGTTTCCATCTGAGCTGACATAGAGTGTACAAATAATAATGAATAAAAGAACTGTAAAAAAAGAAGAAAACATTAAACCAGTGAATACCCATACACATATGTAGAAATATTTTTTAAAAATTAGCTAGAAACACCATCAGCCAAACTCTCCCAAACCTCAGCATTTTTGAAGGTGGGTGTTTTAGCATTGGACATAGCTAACACTTAAGATTATAGTTTTAAACTATCTAATGAAGCGTTATGAAAAGAATCTAAACCTAACAAATGAATTTTTATCTTTCTCCACTCATGCTCAGTTTGATTGTAGTGAATCTTAGTAATACAATATTGAGTGACATCATAATGACATTGTAATGTTTGAGACCATCTTAAATCCTGAATTTGTCCTCCCACCCCTAAAAAGGAGTCCTTAAGCTGTTTTATTTCCACTAAAATTTCTTGGTCAACATGCATCTGAGTCTTCCAAATCTCTGTAAAGTTTTCTTAAAAATTCCTGTAGGTATCCTTCAGTCTTAACTTCCTGGCATAACAAAACAGCAGCTGTAGAAGTGTGGAAGCAATTACGCCAGTGAGAAAAACTATTCCAGCAATATGTCACCAAATGAAACGTTTACTTCAACATTTTAAATATTGTGCCAGTTCTTGTAGGAAAACAATAGAAGTGGTTTCTTGCCAAGGTTCATCAGTATCCAAAGAGCAACAAGTCTTTCTTAAAATCATCACATCAGCGTTCTCAGTCCATGATGTCCTATTGATATATGGTTGAAACTTATAGTTTAGACAGGAGATGTTCTAGAACATAGTATTGGCATCATAATGAACATATGGTTTTCCAGAGAGAATAACATAAAGGTTTATTTATTTTTTATTTATTTTTTACTCTTTTTTTTAAAGAGAGAAGGACAGTGAGAGAGAGAGAGAAGAATCAATTTTTTATTGAGTTTTTAACATGGTTTTTGTTGCTCTGACACTTAGTTGTGTACCTGGGTGCTGGGGTTTGAGCCTGTGTACTTGCTCATGCTGGGCAAGCGCCATAACCACCAAGCCACCATTCCAGCCCTAACATAAAGATTTTAAACAGAAGTACTCAAATATAACTTTTTTCTTAAAATTACATGTAAAGAGGCAAGATTAATTGAATTATCATGGGAATATAATCCATCCCATATATTTAAATGCTCCTTGATAAGACCAAGCTTCCAAATAAATCATGCAGGACACCTTTTACCATGTGAAGCAAAGGTGGCACCAGACCTCCTCTAGCCCAAGTCATAGTGTATTGCTATGTAACTGAGTTCTGACTAGAGTACAATTAAAAGTGTTACTAGATTTTAATCCAATCCCTAGACATTGATTTTCAGTACCAATAAGTTCCCCAGGAGGTCCTTAAATGATCAGTTGTGTTCTTTGTGTTTTAGGCGTTGCTATCCTCATGTCCCTTTGAACTCAGCTCAGGCTTTTCAGTTCCTCCTCTATACTGGAATTGTCAGACATTACACCCTAGAACCCAAATAGAAAAATCATTGTTTTTTTTTTTTTTAAAGAGGGAACAGTGAGAGAGAGAGAAGCAATTTTTCATTTAGTTTTTCATGTGACTTCCATTCCTCCACGACTTCATTGTGTACGTGTTGCTGGGATTTGCACACGAGTACTTGCACATGCCAGGCAAGCACCGCAACCGCTGAGCCATCGCTCCCAGCCTGAAACATCATTATTTTTAACATAAGCATAGCCCCATGATAAGCAATGGAGATGGGCCTTTTCAGGATTATCCATAGGATATTTCCAAAAGACTAGAAGGTGGGAAACAGGCTTTGACGGTCTCTAAATGTTATTAGTAAGGTGTTAGATTATCATAACCTACTGAAAAAAAATTAGAATTATAGGAGCATAGGCTGGGGCATCTTTAGGTGACAGATTCAAGCCTGAGATTTTCCCTTTCTGTTTTTGTAACATAAGTTTTAACACTCAATTATATCTTTCAAAAACGCCTTGACTCTGGATTTTTCAGGAATTCCAAGAACTAAATACATAGTCCAAATTTTATAAAATTGTAAGAAGGCTTTAGAAGTATATACAGAATCATTATCAGTTTTTTTTTTTTCAAAGAGAGTGGAAGAGTGAGAGAGAGATAATCAATTTTACTTGGTTTTTCATGTTGCCTATGTTTTTCCAACATTTCATTTGTATACATGGTGCTAGAGTTTAAGCCCGTGTCTCTATGCATGCCAGGTAAGTGCTGTAACTGTTGAGAGCCACCATTCCAGACCCTCATTATCAGTTTTGATAAGGTGAGGAACCCCTAGAACTGCAAAAGTTTGTAAACAATGAGCTCACATGTCTTTAATTGCAGTTCCTTTGTGTGCTGAAGCTGAGAGCATTTTAGAATAAGTATTCACAGTAATGTGAATGAAAGATAATCATCCAAAAAGACAGCATGTTATATCTATTCGTCATTCAGCATTATGAGACAATCCTTGTGATAGTGTACCAAGAATATCTGAAAAAAGAATTAATTGAGCACAAGTAGAGCAAGAATGAACAATATTAGAAGATTGTGTACAAGACAAGATGGAAACAGGTTATAATGAGAGAACATTTTGGCAAAGAAAAGCATGAGAGCTTTATGCCTGTTGAAAAACAGAAAATGTAAATAAATCATCTTGAGCATTTCCCTCTGATAAAGGTCCAGGTACAGAAGTATGGGTCCTCATATGTTCCATAAAAAGGAAGAATTGCATGTGCAAATGAGGTGTTGGATTTTAGACAATAAAGCAAGTAATTGTTCATTAGAAATATGGCATAAAAGAGCTGGTTTTACCTGCATTACAAGTTTAACAGCATGTTGAGAATCTGTATAATATTTATTGGTTCAGAAAAATATTCAAATACCATGCGTTTAGCATAAAGCTGTGCCAACTATGCAGAAATTTTATCATGATGAGTCACACACTATGTGAAGTCCAGTATGCTGACTTACCAGAAGAAGACCCATCATTAAATATAGTAATAGCCTCTTTTAAAGGAACATTAGAATTTCGAGTAGGCAAGCTAAAGGAAGTTGTCTAAAAATAGTAAAATTTTGTTATAAGAAAAAGGTACAGACGTTTGTCCATCAAAATCTGTAATGCAATTTCCCAGATCAATGAGGTTACCCATCTGCTATAATTTGCCTTGGATGAGAGGTAAAAAATAGTGTCAGGGTCTTTACTAATTAGCTGAATAGTGTGGAAGCATTCTTTGGAGATTAAATCAATTACCAGGTTTAAATAAGGAACCACAATTCTATTAGTTTAGAAGGAAGGTATATTCATTCTACAATTTGTAAATTAAATTTTAGTTGATCTAATAATTCTGATCTACAATTTATAAATCAAATTGTAATTGAGCTAATAACCTTGAGGGTATTTAAGAGGTAGGTAATAGAAAATGTAATAAAGATAAATTATAATCAATATGATACATTTGAATATTTTGAACAGCATTTACAATTATTAACAAAGTATGTCATGCTTCCTCAGTTAAAGTATGAATAGAAGAAGTATCACGGTCTCTTTGTAAAATATTAAATAAAGGAACCATTTATCCAGTGGACATTGGCCTTATCCAGTTAATCTCTCCTAATAATTTTTGAAAATCATTTAATACCCTTAAATGGGATATATCTAACATTACATTTTGAGGGTTTTTTGGGTTTTGTTTTATTGGTTCAACATAGCCTTAAATATTGGAGGGAATTCTTGTTACATATTGATGCATACATACATATTGACAAAGTAAGTTAAGCCTAGTCCTAGTTCAGGATCTTCCCACCCCCATCCATTCACCAATATCATATCTCCTCTGTAATACCCCCCATGCTGTGGATAGAAATGGGCATATAAACGTATATTAATTATTGAAATTTCTGAGTTTACATGCCTGCCTGAGTATAGATTGGCTTCTCATGGTAGTCAAATGTTTCCAGCTGAATTGATAACCTCCCTTTTTCCTCTCTTCCCTCCATGCTTCCCTTCCCTCCATACCTCCCTTCCCTCCAAGTCTCCCTCCCTTCTCAACCTACCTTTATAGTTATGGTTCCTTCAACTTATGTAAAAGTTCAACTTTGGTGGATTAATTAATTAAACTTAGCCAACTTTCATCCTATCTTGGGTTTTAGTCTAGCTTTCACATATGAGAGAAATCACTCATCCCTTAAGTCTTTGTGTTTGGGATATTTCACTGAGCATCTTTTTTTCAATTTCCATCATTTAGCTGCAAAAGCCATGATATCATTCTTTTTCTAATAACAGAATTGAACTCTATTGTATATATAAACCACAGTTTTTGGGTCCATTCTTTCAGTGAGGAGCATCTGGGTTGATTCCATAGTTTAGCAATTGTAAATCAAGCTACTATAAATGTTAGTGTGTGTAAACCTATAGTATGCTGATTCTAGCTCTTCTGGGGAAATCCCAGAAGTGGTATAGCTGGGTCATATGGTAATTCCACCCTTAGTTTTTTGGGAGTTTACACACTGCTTTCCAGAGTGGTTGTACAAGTTTAGAGTCCCAGTAATGGTGTGTTAGTATTCCTTTCTCTTCACAACCTTTCCAGAATCTGTTATTGTTCATATTCCTCATTTTTGCCATTCTGACTAGAATAAGGTAGAATCTCAGTTTGGTTTTCAGTTGTGATTCTCTAACTGCTAGTGATACAGAACACTTTCCTCATATATTTATAGGCTTTTTGATCTTCCTCTTGAGAAGTTTCCATTTAGTTCCATAACTTATTTATTGATTGGATTGTTTGTGTTTTTGGTGTTGAGTTTTTTGAGTTCTTTGTATACTCTGGATATTAGTCCCCTGTCAGAAAACCTAGCCAGAGCTATCAGAGAAGAGAAGGAAAATCAAATGCATTTGAATAGGAAAAGGGGATGTTAAAATATCTCTATTTGCTGATGATATGATCCTATATCTAGAAGACCCAAAAAGCTCTATCAGAAAACTACTAGAGCTTATAAATAAATTTAGCAAAGTGGCAGTTTACAAGATCAATACTCACAAATCAATCACTTTTCTATACTCCAACAGCAATTCTGCCAAAGAAGAAATCAGGAAATCTGTCCCATTCACAAAAACTTCAAAAAGAATAAAATACTTGGGCATTAATCTAAGAAAGGAAATAAAACTCCTCTACAATGAAACTATCAAACATTGAAAAAAGAAATTGAAGTAAACCTGAGAATATGGAAAAGTATTCCATTTTTTTGGTTCAGGCAAAATTAACATAATTAAAATGTCCATTCTGCCAAAAGCCCTGTACAGATTCAACACAATCCCCATGAAGGTACCAATGAAATTCTTCATGAATAGAGAAAAGACAATTCCCAAGTTCATTTGGAAAAATAAGAAATCCAGAATAGCCAAAATATCAACAAGCAAGAAAGAAGAAATAGGAGATGTCACAATACCTGAGCTGAAATTATGCCGTAGGGCTGTAGCACCAAAAACAACATGGTGTTTGTATCAAAACAGACATGAAGTCCAATAGAATAAAATAGAATACACTGAGACAAACCCACAAGTCTTTACTCATTTGATGCTTCTCAAAGGGGCTAAAAATATAACACGGAGAAAAGATAGCCTATTCAACAAATGGTGCTGGATAAACTGGACAGCAATAAAATGAAAATTGAAATTAGATACTATCTCTCACACTGCATAAAAATCAAATCAAAATGGATAAAAGAATTAGGAATTAAACCAGCAATTATAAAATTATTAAAAGAAAAAATAACACCAACACTCTACCACATCAGTGTAGTCACCTCCTTCCTTAACAAGATTCTCATTGCACAAGAATTAAAACCAAGAATCAATGAGTGGGATGCCATTGAATTGAAAAGCTTCTGCACAGCTAAAGAAATAGACAAGAGTGTCAAGAGAGAACGTACAGAATGGGAGAAAAGCATTATCTTCTACACCTCTGACATGCAAAATAATAAAAAACCTTTTGAGTTTTTATTGCACATTGTTGTACAATATGTTCAAGGTATTTGAAGGAGGTTTTTCTGAATTATTTTCAGGGTCTACATTTAGTCGTTAACTCTGTAAAGCCTCTGTGGTTTTTGAAAACAAGTTGGTAATTTTTCTTTGGAGTTTTCAGATTTTTATATTTTATTTTGAGACAGAGTCTCACTAAGTTTCTTTGGGGGCCCCTAAGTTACTTAGGCTAACTTTGAACTTATGATCCTTCTGTCTCAGCCTCCCAAATCTCTGGGATTACGGGCATGCACCACCATCCTCAGCTTTTTTGACAAGCAGGACTTTAATATCATATGCCATTCCCATGTAGGTATTCAAGCTTCTTTAAAAGCATCTAGAATTACCTAAGTAAAAGGAGTTTGAACTTCATTTTCACACACTTTCTTTTAAGTTTTAAGTAATTTAATATCAAAGTCATTAGGGTGATGTTTGCCCCTGTGAATCTACTATCTCCATTACAGGGGACACAGATAAAAATGTTTGAAATATAAGATCTCCTCTACTATCATTTGTGCCTTCTGAAACTGCCCTTCATAAAGGAGTCATAGTTGCTGTCTGATTTATCTTTTTGAACTGATTAGATTCAGCCCATTTTAAGGGTTCATTATCATTAGCAATTTTTTTGTTTCTCCTATGAGGAAGGAGGTAACGGGGCATAAGACATAGGCATTTCATATTTGGGGAGATATGAGATTTTAGAAGGAATGGGATGTCCTTTAATTTCTCTAAAATTTCTAAATGTTAGAAATAAAATTATTAAAAATTCTGAGGTACCATAATGTGGCGGGTGGCACCTGGGGGCCCACGCCATGCAGGCAGCTTTAAGATGGTGGCTGGTGTCTGGTGGCTGGCCAAACCAAGTCAGCTGACCTCTTGCTGTTTCTGGTTCTTGTGCTTGCAACATCTGACCACCTATGGACAACCAATAGGAGCCAGCAGCATAGTTTTCTTCCTCATAGCAACAGCCTACGGATTGGTTCACTTTTACTATTCAAGCTGTTTGACTTCCTGAATAAAGAGAGATCTCCGCAAACAACAAGAGTGTACATGTCTTTATTGCCGCTTCGCTGGTCGAACGCGGCAGATGGTGGCCCGTATGGGGAACGCAAAAACCAATTGTAAGTATTAATGGTAAATTGAAATTTAACTAGCAGACCCTGTTTGAACAGGAGTAGGGACCTCAAGGCTAACGGAAGAGTCTCCGCTGAGGGACTAAGCAAGTGGCTGCAAGACAGCATTGGATGTCCTTTAGTAGACAAATTTGTGTCAAGTTGTAAGTCTTTGTGTGTTTGTGGTATTGTTGTGTATTTCGTTTCTGTGTATTTTTGTGATAGCTATCTTGGAAGGGCTTAAGGTTAACAATGGGATCAGAAATATTGCGAATCAGAATGGAACGGCTTCTTAAGGAGCTGTTAAAAAAGAATGGAACACCTCTAAAAATGGCCACCGCCCGAGCATTCCTCAAAGCAGTGGAGAAATGCTGTCCCTGTTTTGTAGACAGATTAATGCAAACAGCTAGCCGTGTGTTTGGGGATGTAGACCAAGCCATGCCCCTGGTTAAGCAGCTTGCTTATGAGCAGGCTAACAAATGGTGTAAAGAAGCCATAAGACCATGGAGAAATAAAGAACTTTCAGCCTACTTAAAAGCATGCAAAGATATTAATGAAACAGTAATACAAGGACAAGTTTTGGCTGCTGCCATTACACAGGGATTGAGAGGAGAGACTGGGAGGGCCAGTTCTCATACAGGAGCTAGTTACAAATGTGGGCAATCAGGACATATTAAAAGGAATTGTCCTCAAGGTCCTTCCCCGGGTGTGTGCCACCATTGCAGAAAGGGGAACCATTGGACAAATGAATGTAAATCTACTAGAGATAAGGACGGAAATCCATTGTCTCCATTGTTTTCAAAAAACGGGAAACAGGGCCCTCAGCCTCAGGGCCCACAAATATACGGGGCCATTCAGACAGTGCCTCACACTCATTTCCCATTGACGCCCCAATCAGACAAACAAAAGGGAGCACAGGATTGGACCTCTGTGCCTCTGCCAGAGCAATATTGACACCAGATATGGGGGTGCATCCAATTCCTACCACCGTGAGTGGCCCTCTACCGAAAGGAACGGTGGGATTGATTTTAGGGAGAAGCTCATCCATGCTGAAGGGGTTTATGATTCCCCCTGGAGTTATTGATTCTGATTATACAGGAGAGATTAAAATACTTGCAGAGGCACCTAGAGGTGTGGCTGCGATATCTCCTGGTGACCGCATAGCAAAAAAAAAAAAAAGTAAACAAAAAGGGGGAATAGGGGCATCCTTCAGATCCCCTAAGGCCTAAGGATAAACTCTCCATTGCCTTATTTACCCTAAATTTTTTAAATCTTGACTCGGATGGACAATCTGCTGCCATCCATCATGCTGAGCCCTCTAAACACAAACGACCTTCAGTGCTATGGAAAGATCTTTTATCAGGGCAATGGAAAGGCCTGGATCAAGTGTTAATCTGGAGCTGAGGATCTGTTTGTGTTTTCCCACAGGACGCATCATTGCAATTTGGGTACCTGAACGATTGATCAAGCCTGCACAACTGGAAGGCAATCTTCAAGATGACGAAGAGCAACGACATGGTGGTGATCCTCCTGGTGCTGGGGATACTTCTCCCCCTTGTTAGCGGGGAACAGAAACAACTTTGAAATATTGTAAAAGCCTGCCCTCGTCCTTTACCTCTGTCTGCTTTTTCTAGTTCTTACCCTGCCCTGTTCACCACAAACTCTTCTTTAGGACTACCTACTGTTCCTTTTATTTCAGACCCGGGACCATTTCAAGGATATACTTATAACTTGTCTCATACCTTTTATCTTATTTGCTTGTATGGATATATTCTCTGTTTCTGTGATCACTGGTAGTAGGATTTCCAACCTGTTGTTGCTTGGGGAAGAAATTGGTTTGGCTTCCTGGTTTTTGGTGGTTCCCTGTGTCTCATATCTGGTATCGGTGTGTGGTGGATGTGTAAGCTATGTGGTAACCAGCATAAACAGACAGCAATGCTACACTAAGCTTTGCTAGCCATTGATGCTGGCCACTCCCCTGAAGTATGGCTGAGCATGCTAGACTGGTAGTCAAAGATGGGTAAGACCAGGAAGAGCACATATCAACTGAAGACAGGGTTTGAAGAAAGTATACTTCAACACCCAATGATGGGTAAGAATGTAGCTCTATCCTGGCAACCTAAGACAGGCATGGTCTCATCTTAAACAAAAAGGGGGAGATGTGGCGGGCAGCACCCGGGGCCCACGCCATGCAGGCAGCTTTAAGATGGTGGCTGGTGTCTGGTGGCTGGCCAAACCAAGTCAGCTGACCTCTTGCTGTTCCTGGTTCTTGTGCTTGCAACATCTGACCACCTAGGGACAACCAATAGGAGCCGGCAGCATAGTTTTCTTCCTCATAGCAACAGCCTACGGATTGGTTCACTTTTACTATTTAAGCTGTTTGACTTCCTGAATAAAGAGAGATCTCCACAAGCAACAAGAGTGTACACGTCTTTACTGCTGCTTCGCTGGTTGAACGCGGCACCATAGGAAAATAAAACTTGTTCCCAGAAGTGGGTGAGCAAGACAGACTCTACTTTTGCAGAATGGTGCACTCACAAACAGATCCAATGAGCAAGCACACTTGGGCAGGCAGTTCATCTCCATATATTTTCAACCTGATGCAATCCTACCCTTCACTCTGATCGGAGCTGCTCAGGGATACAATCTGCTTGATTGCTTAATATACTATGGGAGTAGGTACAGAAAAGAGCTAGGGGAGTAAGGGGATATCTGCTAAGGAGTTTAAAAATGGACATTATAGTGACATGGCAATATCTATATTCATAGCAGCTCAATTTACAATAGCTAAATCATGGAAACATCATGGAAACAACCCAGATGTCCCTCACTGAAAGAATGGATCCAAAAGCTGTGGTACATATATACCATGGAATTTTACACAGCAATTAGAAACAATGATATTGCAGCCTTTGAAGGTAAATGGATGGCTATGGAAGAAATTATGCTGAGTGAAATCAGCATAACCCAGAAAACCAAGGGTTGAATGTCTTCACTCATCTGTGGAGGCTGGAACTAGACCTTGGCCATTAAGAGAGGTGGTCTATTATCAAGTGTTAAATCCATATATTATGTAATGTTACACAACCTAGTACTTGTTTTAGAGATGTTGTGGATAGGGGAAGGGAGGGATAAGGGTGGGTCATTGGGGGGGCACTATTGGGGGTAAATCCAATTTTCAGAATCTATATACATTATTATTTTGTTAAAATTTGTATGATTGTTCAACAAATAAATTTCTCAATAAAAAAAGAAGCTTAAAAAAAGGATGATATCTGACCACTTGGTTCCTGACCTATGATACCTGTCTTTTATATGTGAACTCTAAGTTAAGATGACATTCTGAAAATATACCATCAGAATTCTTATTTTGCATAACTAAGCCTTAAGTAGGGCCCACCTAGAGAACACTGTCACAGGTATTCACATTCCTTGTTGATGCTACTTCTTTAAAATTTCTCCAATTCTTTCCCACGTTTCTACATCTAAGATTCTCTTTACTGGCATGCCTCTGTGACCCAATTAATTAACTTTGTAAGGGACTCTGAACTAACAGTAGCTCCTCCTTGTTTAAGCATACATTTTAAAAGTGAAACAAAATGCTTTACCTGTGACAAATTACTTCCATTTGTGTCCCAACCACTTTGTAGCAGTAGAACACAGAAGACTTACCACAGCGTTTTTTCTACAGGAAAATGCAGTTTTTCAAGTCCCTATTTGGACCCCACTTGCCACAGACAACTATGGATAATTGGACTTTTGTATGAAAGAAAGACACAGTAAGACAATATAGATACAGAGGTGGCTGGGGAGAGTACTTGCAACGAATCTCTGCCCCAAGCTTTTCGCCATGGTATTTATTGGGTTCAACAAATGCATATAAAAAATAATTATTTTTTAAATTTTATTTATTGATTGATTTATTTATTGGAAAGATAGAAGGAAAGAGAGAGAGAGAGAATCAAGTTTTACTTAGTTTTTCACATGGCTTTCGTTGCTCTGATGCTTAGTTGTGTATGTGGGTGCTGGGGTTTGAACCTGTGTACTTGTGCATGCCGGGCAAGCACTGTAACCTCCGAACCACTGCTCCAGCCCCCAAAATAATTGTTTTTAAGGAACTGTCAAAGGACAAAAAGTTTCTCTTCTGATCAATTCAATCTAGAGCTGGAAGTTGTGTGGCTATAATCCTAAAGCAAAGTGTATTTCAGAAACAGGCATATAATCTATAACACTCATTTTCAGGAATCTATAAATCAAGTAATATGCATACCTAAAGAAAGGTTTGTAGCCAGGGGAGTTGATGACTTGCAGGCATCTATGGTGCATCTGTTAATTTGGAAATGTGACTGCTTACAGGCACACTCCCTCCTGGCTTCCCAAACTGTGTTCCATCAAACTTCTATCAGGTGACCCCAAAGCCTCAAATCAAGTATCCTGCGGTATCCATACCTCCAGGATCCTGGCTGCATCAGTCTTTGGATGTCTGGGTGGCTGAGCACATTAAAACAACTTCCTGGGCTCCTCTGTGCTAACAGAATGCCCCTCTTGTCTCTTCTCAAAGGAATTTTTATTCCCTTGAGTCTGAGATGGGTGTGGCCTTCCTAAGAAGTCCTCAAGTCTTCTTCTTCTTCTTTTTTCTTTTCTTTTTTTTTTATATTTTACCTCTGGCAAAGTCTTCAGCATTTTAGTTGCAGGCAGGAATATCTTTAAATATAACAACTTTCTTTGCCAGTTTTACTCTCATCTTTTAAGTCCAAGTTTTTCAAATCCTTCAGCTGGGCTTTCTATTCCTGAATCTCACCATAAACTTGGCTAAAAGTCACCAGCAATATCCATGTCACTTCCTGAATATGATGCTGCCTGGAAATTTATTCTTCCTGATTAAGTAGTATATCATTTTTAAAATCAGTTTCACAGAATGTCTCCATACATGGGTAAAATGCAGACAAATTCTTAGAACATAACACAAATGGTCTCTAGTCCCATTTCCAACAGAGTCCTCCTTCTCCTCTGAACCCTCCTGAGCCCTGGCTTTACTTTGTACACTCCTATCAGCATTCTTATCTTCTGAACTTGCACCATAATTGCCCAATAAGCTCCACTTAACAACTATCTAAAGCTTTTCCTGCTTGCACTGCTAACTATTGCCAAGCTCTTCCCAAAACTTTCAAAAAGCTCCAAAAGTTTTTAAAACACATGATCAAGTTAGTTACAGCAACAACTACATTTATGGTACCAATTTCTGTTTTAGTCAGCTTTGTGCTGCTGCGAACAAAAGACCCAACAAACACCATTTTAGGAGGAAAATTTTATTTGGGAGCTCATGGTTTCAGGTGACTTAGTCCATAGATTGCTGGTTCCATCACTTGGGTCTTGAGGTGTGGCCAAACATCATGGCAGGACCTATGGCTCCATGGAGAAGGGAGGGGACTCCACACCAAATACAAAATATGTACCCCAAAGGCTTGTCCCCAAAGATCCACCTCCTCCAGCCACACCCTACCAGCCTACAGTTATCAGTTAACCCTATAAAGTCTCTCATTACCCAATCATTTCACCTGAATCTTCTTGGGAGGTCTCACATGAGCTTTGTGGAGACATCTTTCATTCAAAGCATAACATGTACAGTCATTTTAACAGATGTGGAAAGACATCAGAGGACTGAAGAGACGGTTTAGTGATTCAGCACTTGCTTGGCGTGTGGGAGAACTTGGGTTCAATCCCCCAGTACCCCAAGCACAACTACGTGGAAGAAAAACAAAAACTAGATGAAAAAATAAAAATTAACTCTTTTTCTCTCACTCTCTCTCTTAAATATTTTTTTATAAAATTCATGAAACATTTTGATATACCCTCTTCACAAATGAGCCAGAAAAAAAACACATATCAACAAAATCAAGGTCTTATGTGACAAATCTACAGCAAAATTCATGCTGAATGGACAAATCTTGTGAAGACTTTCTCTAGATTCTGAATCAAGGAAAAAAGAATGCTTACTTTCACCACTTCATTCCAACATAGTACTAATAGCATTGCCAAGGGCAATTAGGCAAAAGAAAGAAGCAGAGGGCATCATCCTGTCAAATTGCTCCGTTTTCAGGTGATATATTATATACATAAAATATTTCCTTAAAACAACAACACAAAACTTAGAATAATAAATTCAGCACTGTTGCAGGACACAAAATCACCGTACTAAAATCAATAGCATTTCTATATGCCAATAGTAAACTATCTGAATAATAAATTAAGGAAGCAATGCCATTTACTGTATCAAAAAAAATCCAGGTATTAATTTAGCCATGGAGTTGAAAGACCACTACAGAATTCAAAAATTTAGTTTTAAAGCCAAAGCAACATTGATAATAAAAATAATTATTAAATTATTTTGATTCAGTTTATCTAAAGTGCTATCTAACATGAACTGAGATTGAAAGAAATGGGCTTGCTGATTCTATTTCCAAATATGTTCTCTTTCTCTGTGACTGCTTTAACTCACTGGGACCTTTTGGGGTTCTTCAGAAATTTAGGATTTGTTCTTTCTATTTCAACGGAGAATGATATGGGTATTTTGACTGTGAGTAAGATCACTTCACGTGGTATTTACATTTTGACAACATGATTTCTTCCAAGTCATGGTTGTTATATATCTTTTCTTTATTTTGTGTCCTTTTCAATTTATTTCATGAATGGTTAGTAGCTTTCATTTGAATGGCTCCTGTTTTTAGGGCATTGTTTTATTTATTTCTTGTTACATTACAAAATGTTTTTTAATGTCATAACCCAACAGAAGACTTATCTGAAGACCCAGGTTTGTGAGGTCGCTGTATATTTTATAACAATTTTTAATTTTTTGAACATTTTTCCATTCCTTAAGAATTTTATTTAATATTTCATATTAATTTATTTTAACTGATATATAAATACTAAATAATGTGAATACTAATAGTGTACATATGATGCTTCAATACATTAATTCTTTGTGAGCCATTTATTTATTGATTGATTGATTTCAAAGAGAGAGAGAAGGACAGTGAGAGAGAAAGAGAGAGAGAGAATAATTTACTCAGTTTTTCATCTGGTCTTCATTGCCATGACACTTGGCTTTGTATATAGTGCTGGGGTTCAAATTCAGGTCCTCATGCATGCCAGGCAAGTACCATAACTACTGAGCCATTCTTCCAGCCCCTCACTGTGTCATATTTAAATCAGGTTAAACCTATTTATCTCCTCAAACATTCATCACATTTATTACTTATGATTAAAAGTTCTAAAAAGTTTTTTCCAAACAGAAATTTTAAGCAATATTCCTTAGTATGCAAAAGACAAGAGAAAGGAAAATTATTTCTATGAGCAAATTTTATAAAAACGTGAGATTAGTATTTGATATTTTATTTAGGAAGTTTCTAATTTTGCATTTTCTATCTCCACTAGTTCTATAAATTCTAAAACACAATAACAATGTCTTCCTTGTTCACTATTGTAAATCTAATTTCCATGCCAACCTTTTAAAGTAGTAGGCTTTAAATGACACCTTATTGAATGAGAGAAGGAAATAAATTAATATATGAATACTTAATTTAATTGACACAAATAAGTTCTCCATATCAAGTAATCAATTTTTAATTGTCTAAATTAATTTAATTTTATACTAAATATAAGTAATTATGCTAAATATTATTAACATAATTTACTACTTTCAGTACTAAACCAAACACAAATCATGACATAAGAATATTTTTATTTAAATATGCTACATACATAACCCTTGAACAAAATAAAACTTGATTGTGTTAACACATTTTAAATTCAAATGTTGGAATTTCTTAGTATTGTAGATAATATGCTTTAAAGAGGCATTTAAATTGGTTCCACATAGGAAATTAAATTTATATTGTATAACAGAAAATTTTTTCTTTGGTTCGATAAAAAAGTTATTCTTAAAGATTAATAAATGTTAATGTCTTGATTTATCTTTATGATTAATTAATGTTTATGGTTTTTATGTAGTTAAATAAAATCAATAGACCTATGACAATCAACATAATTTATATCATACAATTCAAATACATGTTTAAGCATCATAATTTAATCATTTTAATGTGTATTTACCCAATATTTTATGCTGTGGTCTCTGAAAATAGAGTACTAATTCACTTCAACAACTAATATGTAACTGTGATCATAAATTAGATATTTATCAAAAATATTTCTACCTGATTGATCCCAGAAGAGAGTTCCATTCTTCCTCATTTTTCTAAAGAGACAGGGTCAGTGAGAGAGAGAGAGAGAGAGAGAGAAAGGTATAATCAATTTTATTTAGTTTTTCACATGGCTTTCATTGCTCAGACACTTGGTTGTGTATGTGGTGCTGGGGTTTGAATCTGTGTACTTGTGCATGTCAGGCAAGCACTGAGTCACCACTCCAGCCCCACCTCATTGTATTTTAACTCACATACAGGTGAATTAATCAATCTACTGCATACTTTTATTAAGATATTATAATATCTTATTACTAAGGTATGAGAGAGGTAGAACTGGATACACAACCGTGGATAGGCACATCATCATTATTCATGACCAAATTTGGTATATTACTTTAATATTAGGGATGGACAATTACCATGAATTTTTTTCCTGAATGTGTATCTGCAAATGCAATAATTAATTGCATTTTTTACTTCAATGGGAAAATAATATTCCAAGCGATTACTTTATATGAGCTTTTTCATTTTTGTTGTTTCTTCTATAGATGGGAAAATTTTCAGTTGATGCAACTTATTTTGAGTATAGATAGAGATTATAAAATAGTTTTGGACAAAATAACTCTGAAAGCTAAAATATTTTAAACATGCAAAACAAGATAGATCAAATCAGTTTCCCCATATGCAATGTAAGTTTTAAGGCTGAACTTACATAAATACTTGTTCTAGCTATAGTTAAATTACTCTGGAAGGTTTACATCTCTGAACTGAACATAGCGTTAAAACTTTGGCATTTAATTTTGTTTCTCTTTCATAAATGTGCTGAAAAAGAAGAATCATTTGTCTTCTGTCAGTCATTCAATATTTGTCTTATCTGTTTTCCAATATGTGTCCAATATATTTTATAAGTACACAGATAATTGTAATTTTTGTTACAAAGTTCTCATTTGTACATCTTAAACATATGAAATTCAAATGAGCACATCTGTTTAAAATACACTTTTTCATCTTTAATATAACATTAGATTTTATAATAATTCTACAATTATACCAAGCCATTCGGTTAAAAAGCTGAAGAAATTAATGAAGAAAATTTGAGGGAGAACTTTAAATTAAAAACAAATAGAAAATTATACCGTTGTCCCTCATATAATCCCTTTAATATCCTTCTAATCAATTTATGACATTGTTTTCCAATTATACAATTGCTCTTGCCTAAACTGTCACCACTTGTGTATATTTTAATCCTGGATACCCTATTTCAGAGTTCACATAATACTATATCAATACACACAGACATACACACATTTATGAATGCATGAAAAAACACATAAAGCATGTATCCCTATGTATATTGTGTGTATGTATAATTTCTCCGGATTATGTTTTGATCCCTCCCTACTCTGAACACTTACAATATTTAAGCATTATTTATTATTTGATGAAATTGAGTTAATGATATTTGGAAACATAACTCATCAAGTTAGTATTCTTCCCAAATTACGTACTTCAAACTATATAAAGTATAGTATTAATTCAACTTTTACACAATAAATACTTAATAAGCTAAATTTCTGTTCAAAATATTTTATACTAATATGAATGGGAGATCCTAGAAAAATTAAATTCTAGCATGACACAAATTAGTCTTCATGGACAGATTTGAAGAGCTATAGTGGTTACACAGCGGCATTCCTGGCACAAAGATATCCTGAGCAAAGACTGTGCCAGGGCCCTGTTGCCATAGCTTTCGGTGAAGCAGGGGAACCGTAGTAGAGTCCTGAGGGCCAGGTATTTCTCCCTGGATTTTTGGAATACATGGAATACATGGCTTGAAAGTGTGCTGGAAATACAGCAACATGTCTCTTGTTTCTGGTAAACCCTCTTTTATTAATATTTTGACATCCCCAGTTGCCTTCACCATCTTAGCAATTCTATCAACTGAAAATTTGATGTTTTTGGTTAATGATCAAACTTTTTCACATTTTTTTAAAATAAAATCTTTCGTAGTTTCTTTTGCAACTTTGAAGACTTTTTTTCAACTTGAATTCTAAAATATCTATTTTTAAAAACTGATTATGCTGTAATATTATCAACACACTTTTCGCTGCCTAATGTTTATCTCAAAAGTCATTTTCTTATTTTTGCATATTCATGTATGTAGTGTAATTAGCATAAAATGCTATTATAGCTTCTGCGCAATGTGATAAGTTTAGACAAGTGTAATACCTGAGTAATCCATATTCAAATCAAGATTTAAACTATTTCAAGAAGAAAAATATGCTCCAATTTATGTCACCATGGATTAGTTTTCACTGTTCTTGGATCTCAAAATGAATGAATTATACAATATGTATACTTCTGTGCTTGATTCAATTTTCTCAACAAAATGTTTTGAGATTCATTCTGGTTTTGCAAATATCAATATACTACTTTGCATTGCTAAGTAGTATCCATTGCACGAATATAATACAATTAGCTTTTCCATTCTTCTCTTAATAAACATATGTACTGTTTCCTTATTTGTCTTTTGTTTGTTTGTTGTAATAATTTTGGGTCCACAACCCTATGGATAGCTGTTAAAACATCTCTGTATCACCTGTTGTTTTGGTTTGAGTTTTTATTTCTGCTAGGAAAATTCTTATAAAATGATTTACCAGTTAGGTAAATGGTCAGTTTCACTGAAGTGTTGAAACTTTTTCCATGACAACTTCAGGCATGATTTATCTTCAACAGATTTGAACTATTTGGATATTGTATTTTTAGTCATTTTAGAGGGTATTAAATTGTATCATTTGCTGGACTTAATTGAATATTTCTGATATTAATGATTTTGAACATCTACTTCAGTTTAATACTTGACTGGGAACAGGGAGAAGAGAACTCTAGAATGTTCTTGGCAACAAATGTTAAAAGTTGTGACAGGTAATGTGTGCAGGTCATAGTTCAAATGCTACAGACAGTCAGTGTTTTACTAAGATTTACTAGATTTCTTCATAAAGGTTTCTGGATTTGCTGTAACCCTTTAGGATGATTTTTAGAGCCAAGCTTTGGTTGGAACTTTTAAAGACATAATTCTCCCTAAGTGATTGCATTGTTGGAGAGAGATCTTTCAACCTCTTCCTCTCAAATGTGGAGGATATCTTTCTTGCATATAAAAAAACTTAGCTATGTTTTATATTTTCCATTTCTTTGATTGCTTTCAGCACTTTAAATATATCGTTGCCTTTTATGTTTCCAATTGTCATTTTTTCTATTTATTTAATATGCAATTTTTCTCTAGCTAACTTTACCATTTGCTCTCTTTAATTGCTTTCAACAGTTTTGAAAAGGAAGTTCTGGGGTAAAACTTTATTGCCCTCTTCCACTGTTTGAGAATTTTCTCTGATAAAATCAGTTGGTGGAGTCTGCTTGAAGTGCCCTCCTCTGCACTCCATAAATATTGTAGCTCATAATAGTGGGCAGTGCCGGCCAGTGTTGCAGTAGACCTCAGCAGCTCACCATCAGTTTCTTCCTTTCCTGAGTGCTTTTCTTGTGAATTCTAAAAGTGAAATCCACAGACCAGGACAAGTGAACAGAAAAAATATTCATTGAAGAAACAAGAACAGGATTCTTCCACAGTGCATGAGGAGACCTGCATAGCATGTTCTCTCTGAGTGTCTTCAGCCAGAGGTTTGTATAGTACTTGGATCACTGCTGTTGGTCCAAAAGTATGCAAATTAGGGTTTAAGAAAAATATCATTGCTACTGATTCAAACTTATGCTAATTAGAGCTTGGTAATGTACTGACACTATTAGTCCAAATTTATGCTAATAAGGGTTGGGAACCCATTAAAACTATTGGTCAAATCTCAAGTTCCATTTAGGTTTACTTTGCCTCCATTTTCTCTCACTTCCCAAACTCCCAGGAAGTGGGAGACTGATGGTTGTTAATCATACACTCTGTGTGTGTGTGTGTGTGTGTGTGTGTGTGTGTGTGTGTGTAGGTAGGGGGACCTGGAGCTGAGTGAACCCAGTTTCTGCAGCAGCCATCTTTAAGGCGTCCAAGCCTGGCCACCTAATGTGGGTACTCCTTGATTCAGCTCAGCGCTGGCTCCCTGTGCTGCAAGCCCACAGCACCTGCACAGCTGGCTCCATGTACCCAGGGGCTGTGCTTGCTGTATGAGTGCTCCAATACACTTGGTCTGTCGCTCAGAGGCTCCAACCTTCTGTCAATCCGTGGCGCTAGGCCCCACCATCTCACTGCTCTGCTGCCTCTTCTCTGCAGGCATCAGTAGGCTGGTTGTATGGCTTGAGTTTCAGGGAGCTTCCATGGTTTGACTATGATGAAACTAAATTTAAACTTTGTGCAATCTAAAACTTTTTAAATTATAACACATATAACTGCTGCTCTATACTTTTTGGTTTTGCATTTGTTGTGCTTTGGACAATATTAATTGTTCTTTAAGTTCACTATTTCTTTTTGAAGTCCTTATTTTACTATGAAGACTATCCAATCATTTTTTGTCATTAATTTCTGTCCAACTAGAATTTGTTATTTTTGTTAGTGCTTTCATTTCTTCCCAAATAAAACATTATTTCAGGTCTCTAATCTTTCATGCAAATATTCCAACAAACACAACATACTTGTGTGAATGTCTCTGTTTAATTCTAATAATTATATCTGTGGTTAGTGTGCTTTATGTTATTGTTCATTATAGTGGTTTACATTTCCAAATGATTTTACACCACAGCTTGGTGTTCTACAAATTGTAACTATGCTTTGTTTATTTCTTATAATGTGCATACTTCACAGTCTTTAGATATAGTGAGTGTGATTGGGGTTTAGTCCCATCTACTGCCAATTTGACCTGGATTGGACCACAACACTGTCTGGTGTACCTGTTTTTAGTTCACCCTTCTACCACAGTGACACTCAACTCTTTCTTTTCTTTCTTTCTTTTTTTTTAAGAGAGAGGGATAAAGTGAGTGACAGAGAGAGGAGAGAGAATCAATTTTATTTATTTTTTCATCTGCTTTTGTTTCTCCAACATTTAGTAGTGTATGTGGTGCAGGGCTTTGAACCTGGGTCCTTGCATGTGCCAGGCATGCTGCTCCAGCCTCCAACTCTTTCTAGCCTGAGTAACATTTCATCTAATTGTGAACTGAATTTTTAAATGTTCCAGTACACATTTGAATTCAGCTCAGCGACCCTAAAACAGCACTGTATTTTCCCTTATGTAGAGTCCCTCATCTACTGTCCCTTTTTGTGCACAACTGGAGAGGAGGCAAACCAAGTGGATGTCTTTAAATATAAAAGAACCACAGCTCTATTCTAAACCCTGCAAACTTGCTTTTAATCTATAATTTATATTGGTAAAATTTCTATGAATGCTTCATCACTTAATAACACTGTTTCAGGCTCTGCTTCTTGGGTACCTTGGAATTCCATGCATTCTATGTTATTTTCGAGATGAATCCATTTCTTCAAAATATAATTTTACATGTCTCAACATATATTCAATGTGAAAGAATCAAAATAATAGTAAAATTTGTTGCAAGGAATTTTTTAACATTTTTAATCTCAGTGTTTGAAACATTTCTGGAAATCTGTATTATTTTTAATTAGTATAAATATATTACAAAAGACATGTACATAAACACATACATACATACCCATGCAAACGTGTATGATCACAAAAGGACATGTGCGTTTGTGTGTATATATTTGTATACATATTTATGAAAATAAATATGTAGTTTAAATTATATCATTGAAAAAATGTATATAAATTACATTTTTAATATATAAAATGTATTTTTTGTAAATATGCATTATATATACTAATCGATATATATTTTGTCAAAGAAAGAGGGATAGTAAAAGAGACAGAGAGACAGAACCAAACCTTCTATTTACTGTTTCATGTACCCTTCTTTGCTCCACACTGTGTTGTATATGTGGTGCTGGGATTTGAACCAAAGTCCTTGCGCAAGCCAGGCAAGTGCCAGAACTGCTGAGCCACTGCTACAGCCCATAAAATTTATTTTTATCTTATCTTTATATCTGAGTTATTTTCTATGTAAAACTGTTTCTGACTTTAGTTTTAACAATCTGTAATTAAATAACATACCAAAGCCAGTATTTGTTCTTGTTACATAACTACAGCCCACTTTAAAATTTTTAGTCCCATGCTTAATTTTTAAATGTGAAAATTTCAGTAAGCCAGAAAAGTAAATAAATATCAATTCAATTAACTTAGATACAAGTAAAGAAAAAAATGATATGTCACGGTGACAAATCAATATTGCTAGGAAATATAGGGAAGAAATCTGAGGAATCATTGATAAAATAAAATAAAACAAAAAATAAAGAATGAAGATCTTGATCGTCAGCAAAAGTGATCTCTTATTTGTGATTAAAAGGGGAGATGCATTTTTTAACTAAAGTCAATTGTACAAAATATTTCATTCTCATAATTTAATTTGGTGTGTTGTATTAGTTTTCTACGACTTTATAACTAGTTATCACAAACTTGGCAGTTGAAAGTAATAGAACTATATGTTGTAATGGTTGTGGAGATTAGAAGCATCACAGATTCCAGGAATGAGGAAGTAGATAATGCTTGGGAGAACAACAACAGATCAGAATCGATACTATGGCAAAGACTACAAAAAGGAAATATTGATTCAAAGGATTTTTATTTTTATGCAATGGTTCACTTAACTAAAAGTGTGCAGTATTAAATAACTAATGATATTTTTAGAAAGGAAAAACTAAAGACCATAATAATGGATAAAGAATATGTATGATATATACACAGTGCAATATTATTTGGTTATAAATTTGCCTGGCATGCGCAAGTACACGGGTTCAAACCCCAGCACCCACATACACAAGTAAGTCTCAGAGCAATGAAAGCCATGTGAAAAACTCAATAAAAATTTATTCTCTCTGTCTCTTTCTCTCTCTCTCTCTTTCTCACTGTCCTTCTCTCTTAAATAAAAAAGAAGAATGGAATTATGTCATTTCCAGGCAAATGGATAGAATTAGAGAATCATCATGTTAAGTGAAATTAGCCAGACTCAGAAAGTGAAAGTTTGCATGTTTTATCTCGTATGCAGAAGTTAGAAACAAGAAAAGGAAAAAAAAAAGATCTCATGAATAAAGAAAGGAGACTAACAAGGAGGGGTGAGGACAACGGGAAGTACTAGAAAATGAAATTGACCAAGTTATGTGATGTGCATGTATAAATGTCATACTGAATCCTGTTATTAGTTGGTAGGTACTAATGACATTGTTAAAGAAACCATTTTTCTATTTGTAAATTGGCCATTTAGATGGAAATAGGTATGTCTACTATATAATATATGTTGCAGAAATGTGTTTAGGAGTTAAGTGATCTCTTTTCACAATATTACAGACTGAACATCATCACATCCATTTTGAGTCTCGTTGCTATTGTACCACAAAGGCAATACTATTATTGTGTATATTTAAAGCAATAAACCTTTAGCTTTAATGACTACAGTGTCAAGCTCTATGATCCAGAAAGTTTAAAGCATCCTTGGTTGGGGCTAGAGTGGTGGTGGCTGAGCAGTTACAGAATTTGCTGGTATGTGCAAGGATATGGGTTCAAACCGCAGCACCATGCACACAATGAAATGTTGGAGCAATGACTGCCACATGAAAAACTAAATAAAATTGATTCTGTCTTTCTCTCTTAGTGTCCTTCTCTCTTTAAAAAAAAAATATATATATATACACACATGTATATATACACACCCATATGTGTGTGTGTGTCTGTGTGTGTGTATCTCATTGGTTCATTAACAAAAGCTAGACAATTCCATTTTTTACACAGAAAGCCTGTCTGTGTGTCTGTGTGTATGTAAAACAAATCAGAGGAAATATATTTATCATTTACCTTGAGCTTATCTAGAAACCATTTAAAATATCATTCCAACATGAATTGCCAGAGAATTCTTAGGAAAAATCGTATTCATTCATCTCTTGGCACACTCTGTTTCCAAATTCTGAGCTAAAGGAAAAAAAAAAAAAGAAAAATCAGGCAACAGTGCACTACATTGGAACACTCTGAAGGCAGTCTCATTTCCAAAGATGCAAAGGTTAATGGAGTATGTTGCTTCATTGTGGTAAAACAATTCTGTTTCTTCATTGAAATGCCTATGATTTTTCTCTAGTTTGATTTACAAAAATACTTTTAAAAGGAAAACTCAATAATTTGATAATAAATCCTGCTACAGCCTTCAGGTCACTAAGCTTACTCAACTTTATAATGTGTAGTCCCTGCTCATAATGAATGTATTTTAATGTAAACACTGTTCTTATTTTCTTGATTCAACACTGTCATGACTTTAATATATTTAATGTGAGAGCACAAACAATGGCATTTAATCCATTCATTTTAAGTTATTCTTAAAGAATATTTTACCCAACTTCTCTCTGGTTTGAGTTGAAAAGGATTCCAAATCATACAAAAATCCAATTCTTGACATGAGTGTAAGTTTGGAAATCAAGTGATCAGAAAGTAGAGTGCATATATTTACAAAATGAACCTCGCCAAAGTATCCTTTAAAGATCTCAAACTCTTCTGTTTAGCATAGATGTTACTATGAAAAAGAAAATCAATTTATTCCTTGGAAATTAGACGGAAGGGCAGAACACAAACTTTTAATGAACATCTTTTTCATGAGTGAGCTATATCAGAAAAATGGACCAAAATGTGTTTATGTCTTTCCACAATTTCAGTTTATTGAATAAAAAGCAATTCACAGGCTATACCACTTTATTTGGTGGCAGGTCACTGAATATTTGCAGATCACATGTAGTTATAAGCAGGGCAAATGTGAGTTTTTCTATTCCAATCTTAATTTCTAATATCTGTAACACTTAAGTCAAATATCACACTTTACACAATTAGGCAGGTATATATGTACACATACATGTGTACCTTGTGTTTGTCTGCGTTATAGAAAGGTTAAAAAATGATTAAAATGGTCACAGTGTTACAGGATGCAGGGACAAAAGTACAGGTAGATAGAAATGTGAATGAAGAGTAAAAGAATCACTGTATGTCATCAGATAAGGATTATAAGGAACTAGTTCCACAGAGCTATCATAGCAGCGGGTTTGCATGGAGAGCAATTTCAGGATATCAATTTGGAGTGATCAGCTCCAGCTCTCAGCTTTGAGTAGACCACGTATGGTCGTCCTGGACAAGAGAAACAATGCTGAGCTGAAGCCCAGTGTGGCAGGAAATCAGACATTCATTGCTGGTGATTTTCTGGGGCAAGGACTGCAATAAATGAGCAGGTGATGGGGTCAGGGTGCTTCAGTGTCCAAACTTAGGTGCTCCATTTTTATGGGCTTCAAGTGGGGGGGTTGCTTCATTTGGGGGTCTGGTGTGTTTGATCCGCTCCCATGCCTGACTTTTTGGATATGAATTTGATATACTCATCCACACATGTACTCCAGATTAACTAAGTTCACAGGTGGTAATTTTTATTATCATGATTGATTGATTTATCAATGGTGCTGTATGGTTGTGCTAGGCAGATGGTGGTTGTTTACTTGCATAAACAAGGTGTAGAATAATTCTGCCTCAGCACTTAAACTAAAAATTACATGGCTTATGACAAACCACTGTTTTGTAAAATAGAGTCCCAGGTTTAAGCATAGATTGAGAATTATCATTCTGTGTAGTATAGAGTAACTCAGAGCAGTTTATTCAAAATCTACTAACAATCAAATATTATTTTGTTTTACCATGTTGTGCTCTGGTGCATGCTGGTAATCCTAGCAACTTGGGAGTCTGACGCAGTAGGATCACAAGCAACTGAGAGAGGCTCTAAGCAGCTTCGTAAGACCCTGTCTCAAAATGAAAAATAAAAATAGAAAGGCTAAGTTTGGAATGTATCTCAGTTGTAAAGCACTCCTGGGTTCAATTCCTAGCATCAAAATAAAGGAATAAATAAAATGCTATTTTTTCATTTCAACACTTGGAATAATATGATCTTAATTATTCTTTGTGGTTGGCAAAATTTAAAAATCTTCTATGTACAGATACTGTCATAGGCATTTAATATTCATTGTCAGGTACAAAATTTCTACCTCTACAAAGATTATATTCAACTGGGTAAAATAGCATAAGCAAGATAAATAAAAATGTATCACAGGTTAGGTAGTGGTAATTTTAATAAATTTTCATCAATTTGCTTCGATCTCCACAAACAACATGTTTGGCATTCTTGTCAGAGGGGCACATTTATTAATCAAATATTCAAACAAAACTGATAACCCTCAAACAGTTTGTTTTCATTTTGAGAGAAAAAAATTTGCATTTCTGAGATGTTAGTCTACTTTCTCAAATATAAAAAAATTTATTCCATAGTAATATAAAATAATACACAAAATACATAAAATAGAATTCAGTCATGTTGCCGTACTTCGTATTCAGAGTGAAGAAACCAGTTAAATGCAATGTCCAAATAAGGTTACTATGGCAACCAAGAACTCTGTAATGTCAAAGGATCGTTTTTTCTGTGAAACTTCATAATACTGAGACCTTAACTAAAAGCTTCCCCAAAAGTTATAAATTGATCTTACTTTAAACTTTATTCCACATTTTAATGACTACATACTTTAAAATAGTGCCAACTCTTCCGATTTTAAAGCATTTCTAGCATATCTGCTCTCTAAGAACTCAAAGATACGAAAATTAAATTAACACACTAGATACATATGTCAAAGAAAAAGAAATAGTTTCTTTTCAGATGAAATGGTTTTGTAGTGAAATATTTCTATATCTTTTTGAAAATTTTCTTTCTAGCACATCCAAAAAATAACAAGAACAAAAAAATTCACTCATTTCAAACAGCAAGCCTAAATTAACTAATTTATGGTATAAAGTAAATGGTTAAAGAGATACATGAGAATACAATGAAGACTGGAATCATGCTTCTGATCATGACTTTTTTACTTTTATACACCTGCTTCTAGATATCTCCTGGAAGAATAATATTACGAAACTATTTAATGCACTGTTACAATATATATGTATAGTCTTAGATCTAGAGACATGAATGATACTTTACAACAACTCAAATTTAAGACAAATTTGGCTAGGCAATAATTTCTTACTATTTAAAAACATGTTTTAGACAGAATCTCTGGATAATCACTACTGGTAATAAAGGTTTAATAAAGGTTCTCAAAAGTACTCCTGAATCAGAATTTTTTACCATAAGGATTAAACAAATTCTAGGGAAAAGACCTTGTTCCAAGTTGAAAGGATTAATGACAAATATTTTCTCAGCATGAGCTATGGGTAATATGGCTTACAACAGGCTTGCAAATTTTTCAGCTCAAGGAATTACATTATAAAAGGCAAACCACAAATAAGGAAACACAGTAACTGAACAACAACAAAAAACAATACTATTATAGTCAAAACAGGCATTGTGAGGCTGGAGTGGCGGATCAGCAATTGTGGCACCTGCCTGGCATGTGCTAGTATGGGGTTCAAAACCCACCATTAAGCACACAATGAAGTGTCCCAGCAATGAAGACCATATGAGAAACCAAATAAAACTGATTCTTTCTCTCTCACTCACTGTCCCTCTCTCTCTTTTAAGTAAACAAATAAAAACAAAACACGTTTAGTGTTTTTCATCTTTCACTCATGAAATATAACTCTCCATATAAAAGTTGGGATATCTGTAAAAGAACAAGAAAGATTATTGGAAACCAAGTAGCCTACAAATTTAATTTATTTGAAGTGAATTATGAGGCAGGAAGAGACTATCTCTGTGGGTTTTAACTATTGTATAAATAGTATTTGTAGTGATAAAGGTGCTATGATATATCTGGAAAACACCTTAATTTTTTTTTAGATTACACTGTCTTTTCCTTTTGATGAAATAAGTGCACCATATTATAGACAGTCTAAGTTGAATATTTTCTCATGATGAGAAATGTTATTCCAGAAAATTTGAAGAACAACTACAAAAAAACACAGATAAAAAGAATTGCAAACAACATCCCTTTAAAGAAAGATATAAAACTGGTAAATGTATCGTATGAAATAGAAACCCAATAACTGAAAAATTTGAAATTTGGATAGATTTTGTAATCATAGTAGCAATACAAAAAGGAAAGGAAAACAAAAAATTCATAGGATTTTATCTTACTTGCATTAATCCAAATAATTAGAGCATTAGGAGCAAAATACCATTTCATGTACATAAATTGTAAGCATAATTAATATATATTTATCAAAATATTAATTGAAAAAATTAATAAACCTATTGTAATTCATGTTATAACTAATGGAAGGTAAATTTAATCAACTGAGGCTCATTAAAATACTATTATAAACATATATAAAACACTCTTTTTAAGTGGTATGATGTTTTCTATCACTGAAGTGACTCATTTGAAAACCGAAACAAGGAAGCAGCTACTAAATTGGTTTGCACACATTACAGGATTTGACTGGTTTAAACCTGTGTCATAGGAAAATATAAAGTTATAGTTAACGTTGTCTGAAAGTATTTTCTACACAGAGCCTGAATTTGTGTGTGTGTGTGTGTGTGTGTGTGTGTGTTTTACAAGAGATTGAATTGAACCCCGGGGCACTTACCCAATAAGCCATATCCCCAGCCCTTTTTCAGTTCTTATTTTGAGACAGAGTTTCATTAATGTTCTTAGGGTTTCATTAATTTACTGAGGCTGGTTTCAAACTTGTGATCTGCCTTGCCTCAGCATGTGGAACTGCTGGGATAACAGAACTGCACCAATTAGGCTGGCAGAGGCTGAATTTTTTAAACAAAGTAAATTTAAATTAATATAGAAGAACTGATGATATGAATAAGCAATACATTGATGTTTTATATTAACATAATTTGCACCATGAAAATGTCTCTTTTACATAAAACGATCAGTGTTTTAATACACAACAACCAGTGGTAGAATTTTTAAAAAGAAGACATGCATGGATCCTTTAAATTCCCTTTTTGTGGGGCTGGAGCGGTGTCTCAGTGGTTACAGTGCTTGCTCAGCCTGAGCGAGTGTGCAGGTTTGAACCCCAGCACCACCATACAATTATGCCTCGGAGCAACGAAGGCCACATGAAAAGCTAAATAAAATTGATTCTCTATTTCTCTCTCCCTCACTGTCCCTCTTTCTTAAAAATTTTTTTTTTCCTTTTTTGTCTGGATATGAGATTTAAATACAAAGTCTAAACATGAGGTTTGCCTAGTGCCCCTTTTTGTCATTCAAAGTGACCTCCTAATAGAGGAGGACAGCAATTAATATTTTATTAGATCTAAGTTAATTAAAACTGATCTTATTACTTCTTCTCACATTTACTAAGTTACAATTATTCTTTCTTAATTAAGAAACAAAATGAGATGTGGAATAATTCAATTGACTTATGGAAGACCAACTGCAAATTTGTGAAGAAAAACAAGATACTTTTTGTTTGATTTTTATGTTTTTCATTGTTTTGAACCATTTGTAGTTTAGTAACTTCTTCAAGCATAACTTGTTATTTTGTGATATATACATTCCTTGATTCATCTAGAATGCCCTGTAACTTTTCACTACATTTTATTTCTACTGTTTAAAACAATAGTAATTATATTTTATTATAGTTTTTATTGATTATATATTATTATACAAACATAGTTATATTTTATTATGGCAAGTATTATACACAAAATAGATAAGTATATAAATTAAATAATATAAGTAAATATTTAAACTTTACTTATTAAACTTGATTTTTTGATGTTTTGATTAAAAATTCTTAAACTGACTTGTCAGGTCTATGATTTCCTTAGGTTAAGCTTAGTCTGCTAAATATAAAATTAATAGGCTAAAATATAAATGAAAATTTTTTAAAATTTATTTTTATTAGTGCATGTGGTTTTACATAATGTTGGGGTTAGTTGTCACATATTCTTAGACGCACACAATTCATCAAAACAATTTGTTCAATATCCACCCCCTAATCCCTCTACCTCCCTCCTCCCGTCTCCTGATCCCTTGCCTTTATTCTGGTTCCTATATTGCTCTTAAAAAACCCAAATACAGTGAAATAATTCTTATATCTATAAAGAACATATATATATATATATATATATATATATATATATATATATGCCTATAATGTATATAGTGACATTTATAACTGCTTGGAATGTATCTTGCTTTATCTCAGTTTCAACATTTCCCCTTCTCCTCCCTTCCTATCACCCTTTGTTATTCTTCAAAATATTTTACATTGGAATTAAACATTTACGTTTTTGTACAGGTATGCAGCATAGCTTGTTCAAATATCTTATGAAGTATCTTGCAACTATATCTCATAA
>PVKS010016178.1:0-44452 GCA_004027875.1 Aplodontia rufa
TATGTTCATAGCAGCTCAATTTACAATAGCTAAATTATGGAAACAACCCAGATGTCCCTCACTGGATGAATTTTATTTAGTTTTTCATGTGGCTTTTGTTGCTCTGACACTTCACTGCGTACGTGGTGGTGGGGTTCAAACCTGTGTCCTCAAGCATGCCAGGCAAGCGCCACAACCACTGAGCCACTGCTCCAGCCCAAGACTTTAATTCTTTTGGGGTAAGTACTGAGGAGTGGTAAATCTGGGTCATATGGTGAATCCGTTTCTAGTCTTAATACTAAAGTCTTACTCCATCACTCAAACCATTGTTTTTTAACATTTATTTTAATTTTTTACATACAATTTTATTGTAAAAGTGATAAATATTCATTGTGAAATAAACCCAGAGAATATAGCTAGCAGTAAAGAAGAGAGTAAATATCACCCATAAGCTGAAAAATAAAGATAACTCCCACTGACATCGCGATATATTTCCTTCGGGACTTTTTACGGTGCACGTACACACATGCATGCACACATACACACTTATTTCTCGTTGCTCTTTCCTTATTCTGTCTCAAATTTTAGTTTGCCCTGTGTATCTATCTCAATTAGACTGGAAGTCATTTGAGAGCAAGGTCAAGGTGACCCTCGCCTTTTATCCATTATTTAACACAACATCTTGCACCAGGAGTCGCTCCATCAACATCATCTGAGTCCAGCCACTAAGTCAGCTGAGGTGGCTTTGGAATTCAGAAGATAATTATTTGGAGGAAGCAGATTTGTTGACCCGTTGCTTGCTGCTTGTTGGAAACTCACAAGTGTTCCTTAAGTACCAGCCAGGCAACCCCTCTGCTGGGAGGCTGGGGAAAGGGACCAAGAATCCACAAAGACTCCACAAGTGGCTGAGCCCCAGGCAAGTGCTAAGTGGGTTCTGCATCCTGCTTCAAGCTGTGTTGGAAAGCAGCTCCACCCCGTGCCTCCACTTTGTTTTGCAACCAAAGGGTTGATTCTGGCAGTTTTCCCAATCCCCTGATCAAAAGTTATGGTGACAATTTACCCAGGGGGAGTGGGTGCAATTTTCTTCCCCCAGGAGTCAATTTTGGCTCTAACACACTCTTTGCTTAGATATAAAATTCAAGAGGCTCTTGAGCTAGGATTGGAAGTGGAAATAACATAGGCTCTTCTCCAAAAATCTAAGTGTGGGGAGGCTGGGAGCAGGTTAGCAGGGGAGTTTACTCAGCAGGCCACAAGTGAAAGCAAATCAGAGCACCGGAGAGAGAGGATTTCCAGGGAATGAACAGCAGAAAATGCTAACATAGCAACAGGATCCCTTCAAGATGTGTGGAAATGTGAGAGGCTGGTGGCATGTTAAGGACCTCAAGTGTAGGAAATGCATTGACATGATGGCAGTCAAACGTTAAAAGCAGATATAAGGGACACGAGACCACTTGCAGCTGAGAATTTTATTTGAATTCAGCAGGATGTTTGCTACCTAGGTGTCTTTTTTTGTTTGGTTTCTTGAAAGGGAAGGTGGCATCAGCCCATTTCTAGAATTAAACATCGCTCAGGCAATTTCATTATGGGATCAAGGGAAGCATGTGCAAGGCTTTGACTTCGGAAGAAAAACATTGCAAACTAAGTTAAATCAAAGAGAACCCTAAAACAAACAAATCACTGATTTGGGTGATGCAAACAAGTCTGTCAGCATTTCTTAGAGCAAAAAAAGCGGGGAGAGGAGAGCACAGAAGGACACAGGGCTCAGCCTCCTGGGATGGATTTCCTACTGCTTTACATCACTATAAAGAAATCGACAATCTGTGGTCTACCAGTGAGGATCTAAGAAGCTAGACCCAAGGCCAGGCGACCTGCCCAAAAGTAGGTCAGAAATGGTAAAATAAGGGAATATGATTTAAATTTTTAAAAAATATTCTAAGTGTAGTTTTCATGTGGGAGGTAAAGGGATTTAACAGAGAGAGAACAGGTTTAGGAGGTGCTCAGCTTAAATTCACTACCTGTGTGACCCTCAGCAAGTGATCTAATATGACATACTGCTCATGAAGTACTTAGCACAGGCCAGGCCCATACTAAGAGCTCGCTACCTGGTGATGTTGTTACTATTAGAGACAGGACAGCACTGTGTACCTACAGACTAGGTCAGAAGCCTGAGGCGTAGTCATCCTCCCTATTTTGGCTGAGATTAGCCAGCTCCAGTGGGGAGGGGCCAAGTTTGGGGACAAGTTCTTAATATCTCTTCAGCTTCAGTTTCCTCACCTGTACCTAATCCAAACTGCCTAGGAGTTGTTCCCCACCTGTGTGCATGACCTCTGGCTCCTTACAAACCCATCCCTCACGCATTGGCTCACCCCTTCATTCAGAACTCATTCCAAGTGCTGGGGAGACCCCAGGGATCTGAACAAAGTCCTCTCTTCATGGAACTTACGGTCCAGATGAACACTGTGCAGAGGAAATGTAACCTGGGCCACATGTGTAATTTTCAATTTCATAATAGCTACATGAATAAAGTGAAACACTTGGATTTAATCTTAACAACATGCAATTTAACCTCATATACCCAACATGTTATTTCAGCATGATAATTTTTTATCATTAAAAATTATTGAGATTTTTACATTTCTTTCTTTAGAACTCAGATTTGGGGACCTGGGGTGTATTTTACTTTAACATATCAATTTGGACTGGCCCCGTTTTGAATGCTCAATAGCCTCATGTGGCTTGTGGCTATTATATTGGACAGTGACACTCTAGGGCTGAGGAAGGTAGGAAGGTGCAGGAAGCACTTCTCTGCAAGCCCTGCTGGAGAAGACTGGCTTCCTCACACAGGTGCCCTGTCCAGGGGCTGCGGCCCCTCCCCACTGGAGCTTGGCCAAAAGAGGGAGGATGGCTACGCCTCAGGCTTCTGACCCAGTCTGTAGGTACACAATGCTGTTCTGTCTCTAACAGTAATAACAACATCACAAGCACGTAGTGAGCTCTTAGTATGGGCCTGATCTGTGCTAAGTACTTCAGGAGCTGTATGTCTTATTAGATCACTTGCTGAGGGTCACACAGGTAGTGAATGACAGAATTGAGACTTGAACCCAGAGTCATCTAAATCCACTTTTTTTTTTTTTTTTGAGACCAAGTTGCTGAGTCTGGCTTTGAATGTGCAGTCCTCCTGCCTCAGCCTCCCAAGCTGCTGGGATTACAGGTGTTTGCCACCACAACTGGCCAAGCTTTTGTTCTTAAAACAGAGAAAGCACACACTTAGGTCCATCCAGGGCCACATGGGGACTGAGCACATGCTCCTAAACCTTCATTCCTCTCGTTACCCATTCAAAGGTCCCTCTACCAACCTGGAACGCTTTGGAGATAAAGGTGCCATTGAGAATGAGTAAGTGTCACATGGAAAGATTATATATATATATACTACATGTGGCATCCCCAGCCCAGCCCTCCACCAGCTGTCAGCCAGGATCTATAATTGCTGGCATGTTTTATTACACTAAGATAGTGCAGTCTTCACAAGTCATATAATGTTAGTGTGCTACAGATTAAGACATTAACTTATAAATGATAGGCATCGATTACAAACATCTTTGTAGACTTTAAAGCACCACTTGAAAGTTGGTTGTCACCATTGTGTGATTATTACTGTTATTACCGTTCATTTGATGGTGCATCAGGGAGCTCACCATAGCCCAGACTGCAGGTGGCGCCTGTAATCATCAAATGCCTCGAGTTTTCAGTGTGCACTGGGTCCCAGCACCTGGAAGTTTTTGAGGTTTGCAGTAAAAGCCCAGCATGTGGGTGAGCGAATCCGTCAGACATCATCCACACTGGCCGACCTGCCCAGTGCTGTCCTGGATCGCATGTTCAGCCTTGGGGCTCTGGCAGCACTCCTGGCTCTCCAGAGCCTGCTTAGAGAGACTCCTGGAAGCAAGGTCCACACGGCATGGTAGAGAGAGGCCCACGGACTGCACTGTAGCCGTCCCTGCCTCGCCAAGTGGGATTACTTCGAAGAGCATCTGAATCCATGTCAGTGTGCGAGGCCCAGTTTGAGTCTCACCTCTTTCATGGAAGTGGATCCTGACATTTTGGCCACCAGTTCCCATCCTCCCCACCCCTAAAGTGATGAAGGCTGTGCCCACCAGCAGCTGGAGCTCCCTGCCCGGTAGTGTTAGCTACCTAGTTTCTGTCTGCTTGTGCCCATTCTTTCCCATTCCCAGCCTTTAGTGACCTCCCCGGGAGACCATGATGTGTGGACCTGGGACACCTCTGATGATCTGGTTGGTAAGCCCCACCCTGTTCCAGAGCGCATAATGGGACTGTTTCATACTTCCATATTTTTAACCAACCTTTCATGCGGATGCTGTCTCTTCGACTTTGAGAACTGGGCTGTTTCTGATAATCTGTCTCCATTTTAGAATATCTATGTGACTTGCCTTGATTGGAATCAGTGACTGTATGGCTGGGTACTGAGCGAGGGGTTTGTTCCCCAATCCAAGTCAGTCTGCTCTGATGCTGGTCACTTGCATAATACCCTATACTTTTCCTTTACTGCCATTACTCCAAGTACCCAGTACAGTGTCCAAAATCTGGCGGGTGCTTGGTACAAACTAGTTCAGCGCATGTCTGACTCAATCAGTTTGGCCACTGGAGGAGAGGACACGGGTGGACAGAGAAGAGTTAGATCCTGGAGTGCGGCTTTCTCAGGGCTTTAGCTGGAAAGAGAAGGAAGGTCTGCTGCAGATGGGCTCTGCAGGAAGCACTTCTCTGCAAGCTTCCTGAAATCATACGGCCTAGGAATCAGAGACCTGCCGACCATTTTTCCACGCTAAGACTTATTTCTATGTGACCTTCAGAAAATCTTCTAAGATTTGAAGGTGATATAGTGTTGAAATTGCTTTATAAACCTTAAAATGGTGTGGGAAATTATTATTCACCACCCTAAGATCTGCTCCCTGCCTCCTTGTCCAAACGCATTTCTTATTAATTTAATTAGGGTGTGCCAATTATAGGAAAAAATGTTTTTCTCTCCTTACAGTGAACATAATATAGTATAATAACAAAAAGAATATTCAGAAGAAAATAAAAAATAATTTCTTAGGATTGCCATCTATTAACATCTTATGTATAGCTGAAACATTTTTTTCTAAAGATCCCTAGGTGTTGGCAGCTGTGGGCAGGATAGATCAGCAGTGTCTTCCCCTTGTCACACTCCCCTGGCTTTGCAGAAGGCTTGTCCTGGGAAACCACTAGAAGGTGGAGCCTCCCCTCTGTAGGTGCTGCAGCATCCGGGTATCGATGCTAGTGCATTGAGGGACTGGGGTGGGTACCCACAGTTGGCTTAAAGAAGGGGTTATCTTCTGCCAGCACTTTCCCCTCTCTGACAGTGCTTCCTGGATCTGGGTATTTATTACTTAGCTCTCTCCTAAAGTACAAGCTCCATGAAAACAAAGGCTTGCTGAACTTGCATATCACTGACTCTTTGGTACCCCAAAGAGGGTCTGCACCTAGTAAATATTCATTGAATAAACAAAAGAACACCCAAGCACTGTGTTATCCCATATAGAATGGAAATTACTTGAAGGATATTTGCCTCTGATGAATTTATACACATGAACTCCCAAAGGCTGAATTCGATGGTAATATATATTTGGTCTTCCAGACTCAGCTGTGGATTGAGCTTTGGCCTTAGCGTACAGGAGGATAGATAACTCCAATGTCCTCTGCAATCACTATTGCGGATGTCCAGTTCTTTCAGACATGCTCTCAGATCATGATACTTAGCATGGCATGTGCCCAAAGAATTCTGCAAAGTTCCTCTCCCAGCTTAGTCTTACCACCCTCAAACTGCTCTAGGCAAGGGGCCCTGTCTTCTCTTCTGAGCCAAAGTTTGTTCCTCTTCTGATGCTATATTAGTCTATTTCTGTTATTATAATAAAATACCTGAGGCAGGGTACTTTATAAAGAAAAGAAGTTTATTTAGCTCACCATTTGGAGGCTGAAAGTCCAAACAGCTTGGTGCTGGCTCTGGCAGGCTTCCCCTGACTAGGTCACATTAAGACTGATGTCATCATGGTTGTATAAGAGCAAGAGATCATATGGCAAGATAAGAAACTTGAGTGATTCAGGGGTCAGGCTCCGGATTTTTTTTTTTTATTTTTAAGAGAAAGAGAGAGAGAGGAAGATTGAGTGCAAGAGAGAAATACAGTCAGTTTTTCCTCCTCCACTTACTTGTGTCTGTGGTGCTGGTGATTGAACCTGGGTCTTCACACGTGCCAGGCAAGTGCTTTACTGCTGAGCCACTGCTCCAGCCCCCAGGCTCCAGATTTTACGACAACTTGCTCTTTCAAGAACTAACTCAGGGTACCATAAGAACTCCCTTAATCCTTCCTGCAGGCAGCACCCGCACCCCAATGATCTCCCACAAGGTCCCACCACCTATGAACATTTCCACACTCCGGACAAGTTTCCAAAACATGAATCTTTGGGGGGAAAACCACAACTAAACCATAGCAGCCACCTTTTAGCCTGCTGTATTTGTGGGTCCCTTGGGCATTCCTATAAACCTTACTGCATTTGTTTCTTATGTCAGTGAGTCTGGCCACCATTCTACATCCCTGTCTTGAAAGGATTAGTTGTAAGGATTTAAAGAGCACTCGCTGAAAGGTAGAGCTCAGGAAGGGTTAGTTTGTCCCAAGTCTACCCCTTTCTCATGCACAAGGCTCTGACCCCATCAGCCTGAAAACAGGCTCCAGATTTGGGGTTGCTAAGCAGACTTACCAGCGCTGCACCTGAGCCTTCATTCTTGCTTTCCAAGGCCTGGGAGAGGAAGTCACAAGACCTGTTTTCTTCTGGGACATTGCAACCCTGCTAGGAGGGATGTTTCTCCCCAGATTTCCATGAACCCCCTTGCACTGTGGTCCCCAGTAGAAAACAAGATGTAATTCATCTTTTCTGTGTTACCTAGGTGGGATTCAGATCATCAGTAGCAAAAGTGCTTTCCAGATGTGAAGAACTACCAGTTCTCGGAGGAGCAGGGAGCTGCCGGGGGACAAGGAATGAGAGGTAGACAGACGCAGCACATTTGATCTGCCTCGCAAGGCCTCTGCACTTCAGGCCCTGCTTTCCTCCAGTCTTGGTACTTTAAATCCAGTTGTCCCTCGGTATCAGAAGGGGAGTGGTTCCAGGTCCCCCGCAGGTACCAAAATCTGCAGATGCTGAAGTCCTTTCTAGAAAATGCCATAGTATTTGCTTGTAGCCTGCTTACATCCTCTTGTATCCTTTAAATCACATCTAGATGCCTAACACAATGCAAATGATATGTAAATAGTTTTCATGCTGTATTGTTTACAGAATGATGGGCTCAGGACACACAGTTTTTTTAAATTTGTAAAATCATTTTCAATCCTTGGTTTGTTGAGTCTGCTGATGCAGAACCTGTGGCTATGGAGGGCAGCTTTATTTGTGAGGATCAGCAGTGAGCTTTTAGATTTGAGCCATTGAATTCATCAGACTGAGCTGATGCTGGAACAAATTAAGACTGGTGAGGCTTCCGGGATAGAATGCATATATTTTGCATGTGAGAAGGACTTGAATTGGGGAGACCCGGGGCAGAGTGTAAAGGACTGAATAATAATTGTGTCCTCTAAAATTCCTATGTTGAAATCTAACCACCAAGTTAGATGGTATTAGGAAATGGGGCCCCTGAGAGGCAATTGGGTCACAAGAGCTACCCTCCTGATTGAGATTAGTCCCTTTCTAAAAGAAGGCCAAGAAAACTCTCTAGCCCTTCTCCACCATGTGAGGACCCTGCCTGGTGTCAGCAGCCTACCATTTGGAAAAGGGTTCTCATCAGAACCCAAACATGCTGGCACCTACCTCAGATTTCCAGCCTCCAGAACCGTGAGAAGTACATTTGTGTTGTTTTATAGGCCAACCAGTACATGATATATTATATCAGCTCAGATGGACTGAGACGCTAAATCTTGGGAGGACTTAGTGTGGACAGACGGCAGGGAGTGCTAGATGGGCAGGCAATATGTTTGAAGATGCCAAGGCACCAAAGAATGGAGGAAGAGGAAATAATTTGGAGGGAAGAGAATGTGGGAAGAGAAGTGGAGATAGCGCTAAGAAGGTAATAGTGGTCCTGTATGTTTAAGATTTTTCCTGAAAGCAACCATCAGGCCTGCGTGTTAGGTAGATCTCCTTGGCAATGTTGTCATGGGTTTATTTAACAGCTTCCTGGAAATAAGTGTGGAGTTATGTACTAAGATCTTTTAAAATGTACATATGAAATGCCTATCTTAGTCCACTTTGTGTTGCTAAAGCACCGTGCTCAAGGATGATTTTCTTTATAAAAGAAAGAGGTTTAGATCACAGTTCTGGTACTAGCATCAGTTTCTGGTGAAGGCTTCATGTTAACATGAGAGAGAAGGAGAGAAGCCACATGGTGAGGGTGTGAGCAAGAGACTGGGGAGGGGTTGAGCGCGCTCTTTTATCATAACTTGCTCTGGGGGCTGCTAGTCTATTCTGTGAGACCCAAACCACTCCAATGGGCCAGTGTTCATTCCTTCACCTCCCAGTAGCCCCCACTACGTAAAGGTCCCATCACTTTTCAATACTGTTACTTTGGAGACCAAGCACATTAGCCTTTGGGGTATAAGCTGCTTCCAAATCATAGGGATGCCCTTTGGTTCAATGATATTGCATTTGGGAATAATAATGACAGTCTGTAGTTATTGTGACAGGTATTTTTAATAGGCTATACACATTATTTTTCTTTAATCCTCACTACGGTTCTTCAAAGAAAGACTCATTAATTCCATGTTAAAGAAACGGATTTTAAAGAGTCAGGCAAACTTAAGATTGAATTCACACTCTATCACTAATTAGATGTTTTCACAGAACAAATTTCATAACTTCAGGCAGCTTCCTGAAGTGATACGATAAATAATAATAATTATTATAATAATTCAAAATAGATTTAAATAAAAACTTTTCTTTTAGGATTATCATTTGGATTATCTTAGCCATACTTGATCTTCATTTTCTTAAACACTCAAGATTAACTTTGGATTTAAAAAAATTAAGTAAATGAGCCAAAATTGAATGAGATGGAGAGTTATTAGAGGGTGTCTTCATTTTTGGGTACCACTCTGAGAGTCATCTGCTCCTCAAGTTTGCATTGTGTATATACATGGCTCTCGTCATGGCCCCTGCTCGACTGTAAGTTCACCAAGGCAAGGAAAGTCTTAAACCCATCTCTGCATCTCCCTGGTTCAGTGCCTTTCACATGGCTGGAGAGAGTGCAATGATTTATTTTTCCGGAAGCATGACAGTCTAAAGGAAAATAAAGGGTTTGAAAACAGTGCTAAGAGTAAAAGGCATGGGGCAGACACAGAAAAATGTTATATAAATTTAGGGATGGAGAGTTGAGAAGGAAGATTTGGACCTAAGGGAATCTGGGAGAATGTGCTCCATAGAAACTATCCAAAATGTTCTCATTAGTGCTGAGTCAAGAGAGTTATCTTAGGATAGGTTTCCAGACATTGACTGTGAGAGGAAGATTTAAGGAGGAAGCACTCCCAGGAGAACCCTGTGAGGGAGGGGGTGCAGGATGGGAGAGGAGAAGTAGCCAGATAGTGAGAGCTCAGGCAATGTTTCAGAAAGTTCCAGCCTTTGTGTCTTGTCCTACAAAGTATTCTAAATGTAAATCACAACTCAGACTTTGTCTCCACTGAGGACAGGGGTAGTACTGGGCTTTCAAAGTTCCATATTAAGGGTCAGGGAGCTTCTGGGTACTTCTGGCTCTGCTCCTGTGGACGAAGTGGATCCAGTAGCTCAAGCGTCCACCTTCTAAGAGTGGCAGGTGCAGGGAGTAAGAAGCAAAACCACACAGAAGCAGGGGGAGGATGCACAAATATTTGAGAGTATTTGAAAGGAACATCAGTAATGTCACCTTGATAATAGCTCTGCGGCCTTACCTGTGTTCTGCCACACTGAGGTCAGTGCCTTGAAAATCCACGATCTTCTGCAGTGTGCTCATCCATAAAGCAGGGATAATGTCACTTTACTTGCTTATATCACAGCATGATTGCAGAAATAAAGCAAAGCGAGGCATGGTACATAAAACCGTGCCAACAAAGATAAGATGTGAAAGGTCGGTGCTGTGACGGGGCCTTTCTCTTCCAGGCCCAGCGTCTCTCCGGGTCTCTCCAGGCTCCTGTCTTGCAGGCACCACCACTGAAAGCCTTTGAAAAGAGCTTGTTCATATTAGGAAGAAAGTGAACACTTTTTTAATGTTGATAAATTTTGCAGCAGTTTCTTTAATATACATACCAGCTGCCTTGAAATACATCTAATTAACCAGCAGATATCATGCTGTGGCCGTGTCTGGCTTTGATGTGCTCATCAGCATCGTCAAGGAAGTATTGGAAAGCTCATCATAATAGGACTTAGCTTTTATAAAATGCCTTTCATCTTCAAAGTGGTTTACAACCACTAATTATTAGAGGAATTAGGGCGAACAGCAACCATCTCACAGAGACCTCAGACCATTAGCAAGGGCCTTTAATGTATCTTATAATAGAGCAAGAGAAGTGCGAAGGGGGATGTTTAATAATAGTTATCGAGACCTGGAAGAGTTATTTTATATAGAGGTAGGACAGCTGTTCTCCGTCTCCCTGGAGGCCAGAACAACGCAACTGGACCTAATTTGAGGAGAAAGGATGCTGGAGGGAACATTGCATAAGCTGCAGCTGACTGCAGAGTGGAGCGATGGCCTTTGTCAGAGGTCCCTCCACACACCTACCCCTTCATCAGGGCTGCTGAGGCATATTCATCTTCCTGGTGGCCCAGGAAGGGCAAGACCACACTACAGAATCCCCTCCAGCTGCAGAGTCCATGGTGAACTTATGGGCTTCTTCATTATATCTCTTTATGTAATGGTGATTTTTTTTTCTCTTCTGTTACTTTGTTTTGTTCAAATATAGTGGGGGTAGAGGAAGGCAATTTGATTTCAATAATAGTAATACTAGTAATAATAATATAATAAAATGGCTAATACTCATAAGGTATTACCCTGGCCCTTCATTTCACAGGTGAGGAAAGTGAACTTTAGAGAGCTCAGTAAAACTTTAGTCCTATGCTCCTCACCCAAGCAGCCCCGCCTTAGAATCTGCATTTTTAGCCATCATAGTAGAGGGTCTATCGGAGAAGGAGTAATTTAATTATGGGTCAAAGAAGTAAGTAAGAGTCCCACACCAAACAGAAAGCCTCTTTTCTGGACTGGTTGGTTCTTGTCCTGCATACTCTAGTTTTGAGCAGTGGGGTGGAATACTGGACCCAGCAGTGGGGTGGGAAGCAGGGCAGCATCTCTGTTCCTCACTGAAGGGATCCTTACCTCTGCTTCATATCCTGGTCCCATTAGATGACCCCAGGACCTTGGGGAGTATGGGAGAGCACAGGTGTGTGTCAGCCACCTGTGAAACCCTAGGGTTTGGTTAAAGCACATTTTCCCTGAGTCCTAAGATGGATTTATTTATTTATTTGTTCATTCATTCATTTTTTTCGTACCAGGGATTAAACCACTGAACCACAGCCCCAGTCCTTTTTTGTATTTTTTTATTTTGAGACAGGGTCTTCCTACGTTGCTTAAGACCTCACTAATTTGCTGAGCCTGGCTTTGAACTTGTGATCATCCTGCCTCAGCCTCCCGAGCTGCTGGGATTACAGGAGTGCACCACTGTGCCCAGCTGAGATGTACTTAATAATAGGCCCTGCCCTGTAAGTTTAGGGCAGAAGAGGTACAACATAGAGAATTATCAGCTACTATGGCCTTTGGAGACAGAGCTCCTCCTTTCATGAGATTCTGGGCAGAAATCGGGTTTTTTCTTGGTGAGAGCCAGCTGATTGCTGGTGCATTGCTTTTGAGTCTGGTGGGAACATTGACACCACAGAAAATAGACAGGTACTACGTAACAGGACTTTCCCCCACCCCAACCTGAGTAATTGGTTGCTAAATATTTTGATGTCTTTTTTTGACACCAAGTGCGTATCCTATAATTCAATTCAATTCTGATGCTATCCAGGGCTACTGCTGCAGACCCTAAAGGTTAAAGGGCCCTTTCATAAGACTGCAACTATGTCACATACTGGCCATAAGTCCCAGATTTCTGCTCATACTTCTGACTAACCAACTACAAATGCAGCGGTTCCTATAATTCCCTCTTCACATTCAATAATTTGCTCACAAAACTAAAGAAAATACTTTACTTATTGTTACCAGGTTAATTATAAGGATGCAACTAAGAAACCGCCAGCAGAAAAGAAGCTTAGGGCCAGGGAAGGTAGGGGCGTGGCATGGTGCTTCCAGGTCTTCTTTGGGCACCAGGAAGCTCTCCAAACCCATCAGTTAGGGATTTAAGCCATTCACTGTGGGTGATTGATCTCAAGCTCCAGACCATCTCCCCTCCCTGGAGGTGGGCGGGGGCGGAGCTGACAGTTCCAACTCCCTAATCACATGGTGGCTTCCTCCGGCAACCAGCCCACATCCTGAAACTCTCTATGGGTTCCACCAAGGGTGACCACCTTAGTTTAAACCCAGGTGTAGTTGAAAGGGGCTTATTATGAATAATAAAGATAGGAATGCCAAGGATTTTGGGGCACTGTGCCAGGATCAGGCACAAAGATCAAATATATATTTTTCATTATACCACTCTCAGCCACCCCTCTCAATGGTCAGTGAAGAAGTTAATGTGCATTTATTGAGCACTTGTTAAATGCAAAATACCTGGCTGGGAACTGGTGGGATCATTTCACTGAAATGATCAAATATCAATTTCATTCCTACTAAAAGTTATTGAAATGGAGCCCCTGAGTCGTCAAGGATGAATACCTGAAAAATTTAACCAACCAGACAAAGCAATTTATCCTAACAACTAGTGCATAAAGAATCAGTAGGGGCTCAAAGCTACAGAGAGCCCAAGCAAACCAGCCTGGGTTCTCAGGGAAGACTTGTGAGAGTGGTGGACTTGGAATGGGGCCATGAAGTCATCTATAATAGTGATATTTGTAGAGGACCTATGGTGTGCCCTTACAGGAAGGAGAAGGAATTAAAAAGTCCTTCCTTTGTTGAGTCCCCCCAAAACCCAAATGAACACTCATTTATGCACTTGATCTTTTCTCTTTAGTGGTAAGTTTGAGTCCCAGCCCTGCCTGATCATGACCCTGGACAGATCACTTAATGTATTGGACCCTGACATTCTTACTAATGAAATTGAAAAAAAATGGTCAGTCCTGACAGTGTTGCTGTGTGACACTGAGTTAGTTAGGTGACCTCTCCAGGCCTCCGTTTCCTCATCTGTAAAGTGCAGTGCTCACATCACAGGAGCACAAAGCAGCTTCAAACACATAAACAACCTAGACACCATGCCTGTCATAGAGGAAGCCACTGGGCAATGTCAACCCTTGTGATTATTTCTAACACATTTCCAGAATTGGAAACGAAATGAAATTGTCAAAGTGAATTTCTTTTTAAATTGCAAAGTGTGATTAGTAGCCATATTACTTTGTGCCTTTCATTATTTCATTACCTACCAAGAAGTCATTTAACTATCAGAATTTTGAACTGAAAAGGATAATTCTGGAAATGCCTTAGAAGTAATCATAAGAGCTAACGTTTCCCAACTGCTCACTATGTGCTAGAGTCTAAGTGCTTTATCCTTTTTAAGTTGCTTAGTCCTCTCATGAAATGGACTTGGTCTTCTCATGGAATGTATTTTACAGATGGGGAAACTGAGGCCTGTAGAGGTTACCTAACTCACTCAGTGTCACACAGCTAGGAAGTGGTAGAGCCAGGATCTGAACCTAGGGCGATTTGGCTTACCATTCTGCTTCCTGGCCTTTACACGAGAATAGGATTCTCTGAACTTCTCTGCCTTTCTCCACCTCACCCTCCACATTCTCTCCCTAGCAAAAAAGCAGAGTTGGGGCCTGTGCTGTCTTTCATTGGGGTGGCCAAGGGCCTCACATTCCTTCATGTCCCTGTAGCAGATGTAACCTAGCCATGTCAGTGTTCTCTGGCAGTTTCCAGCTGTGGTGTCTGTGTCTCTGCCTGGGGAATTTCTCCAGAGCCATGGAGCGCATGGCAAGTTGGAATGCTGTGGAATTAACCCCATTCAGGAGGAGCCCTCACCTATTGGCTGACGGGGGTCCAAATGTAAGTACCACAGTTCTTTGTCTCTTGAATTAGATCGATGAACTGTGTGCTCTGTGCCAAGTGGCAGACTTCTCCAGAGGAATGAAGCCCCAGTAGCCCGGAGCTGGCTATCTCGCAGCTGGCTACCTTCCCTTCTGTGTTTCATTTCCCACTCCCTGAGCAGGGTTTCCTATCCATTCCAAACAAACTACTTCCACTCAATTCTTTGTGACACCAAGTGAAATGGGTTGAAGTACATTTCCCAAGAGAATAGGTTGAATTCCCAGCCTCCATTACTTTAGCGTACAACCTTCTTTCAACATAGGATCATTGGAAATGTACTCAGTGGAGTGAAGGTGAGGTTAGGGTGGGCCTTTAATCCAATATGGCGGGTGCCCTCCTAAGAGGGGATGATAATATGAAGAGGCACACATGTGGGTAACACCATGTGACCAAAGAGGCGGAGATTGGAATAATACAGCTCCAAGCCAGGGAAGGCCAAAAATTGATGGCCAGTTCCAAAAGCTAAGGAGAGAAAGGAAGGCTTCTACTCAAAATCTCAGAGGGGGCATGGACCTGCTGACATCTTGATTTCAACATCTGGTCTCCAGAAGGATGAGAAATGAGCTTCAGTTGTTGTAAGCAACCCAGTTCATGGTCCTTTATTGTAGGAAAAGTAGACACCTCTCATGTGAAGCCTTTATTCTTCCTTCACTTGCTCCTCCCCAGGGGACCCACTGCGTACCATTCTGGACTGAGAATCCTCCATCTATTCATGTTACAGCTGCCTTGGAAACCCTCTGCTCAGAAACTCTCCTGCCCCCTCTACAGTTTGGCAAGACCCCCTGTCTCTGCCTTCCTTCAACATTGCCAGCTCAGAGTCAATCAGTGAGACGTTGGGGTACTACTGCATGTGGAGCCTTCCTCCCACTGGACCCCGTGTAATTAAAGAGATCTGAAGAGCTGCTGGAGATGGTTTTGGCACTTCTGATTTTCTAACTCTCTGCTGCACGAGGGATTTAAGGGAAATCAGGGTGACTTAATGACTGCCCTCAAGTTTGCAACACTGAGCCCAGATTAAGGGGGAAATTCACTTAGAACCCTTAGGAAGGATTTAGGTTTGATCTATGAACTTTCTGATTGCACAGTTACTAAGCTGTCAGAATTACTCTGGGTATCTGGGAAATCTTCCTGGAAATGTTTAAGGACTGGATAATTTCTATCTGCCTATAAAGGCTTTTATGGAACCATTCTGGAGGGGAAAGAGTAGTCTGGAAACTCTCACCGAGGCTGGCAGGTTAAAAAGTGGTGTTGGCTTGGGGTGGAGCTCTGTGGTAGAGCACACCCTTAGCATGTGTGGGGCCCTGGGTTCCATTCCTGGCACCAATAAATATTTTTCTTTTCCTCGGGCGATGGCCGTTCCCTTTTGTCTTTGGAATATACTAACCTTTTCCCTTTTCTGTTCGCACTCCCTGCTGGCTTAATGGAAAAATCTTTGAGACAAAAAATCCATCTAGCCCCAAGATGAAGGCTTCCTTGGGCTTCATCCAAACATGAGATGGCTGAGCTCATGACGGAGCTTCCACTTTATTTTGAAATAAAAGCAGATATACTGTTGCTTCGACTCCTGTTGCCCACAGACACTGGGCAATGATTTCAACACAAGCCAGGGCATTTAAGGTCAAAGAAAGGAGGCTAAACTCGCCATAGATAAGTGGCCTAAGGGAGGGGCTCTGCCCTGTTTTATTTTTAGGGTTCACTAAGGTCCTCGCACAAACAGACTGAAAATTTCCACAGGGAAGTTGCTACATTTTCAGCCATTTCCTGCTTTCTAGAGTTGAATGTAAATTCCTGGGATAATACAATAGAATGGGCTACATTTTCAAGGCCTAGAGAGATAGAGGAAGTTTTTGATCCAGACTCATTTTTCTTTTTTTAAAATACACTTATGGAGCTATTGACATACAATAAACTGTACATATTTAAAATCTACATTTTAATTGATTATATTATAGAATGAAACTGAAAAGTCACTTTCTCAGTCACTTTATGTACTCTAAAATAAATAGAAATGCAGAAACAGTTTAAGAATAATCTAAGTGTTGGCTATGCATTTTAAAAACTCTAAAAAAAAGTCTGCAATTTGGCAAGTTTTTTGCTTTGTTTTGGCCCTGGCAATTGAACCCGGCAGCGCTTAACCACTGAACCACATCCCCAGCCCTTTTTATTTTTTTATTTTGAGACAAGATCTTGCTGAGTTACTCAGGAGCTTGCTAAGTTTCTGAGGCTGATCTCGAACTTGTAATCCTCCTGCTTCAGCCTCCCGAGCCATGCGGACTACAGACGTGTGCCACCTCACCCAGCAATAAGTTTGGATATACGCATTTGTATATATGTGTTTGTATGTTTATAAAACACATATCTGATAGAGGATTGAACACGGTCGGTCCTCCATGTGTAGGTTCCGCATCTAACACCCTGCGGGTAGAAAATAATTTGGAGAAATTGCTTCTCTACCAAACGTGTGCCAACTTTTTTTTTCTTGTCATTAGTCCCTGGACAATACAGTGTAACAATTATTTACAAAACAGCTGTACTGTACTAGGTACATAAATAACCGAGAGGTGATTGAAGTACATAGGAGGATGTGTATAGAGTATTTGCAAATACTTTACCATTTACGTAAAGGACTTAAACACACCCATGGATTTTGGTTTTCCTTGGGGGATCCTGGGACTAATCCCTCATGGATATGGAGGGACCACTGTAAATAAATAAATAAATAAATTAATTCATGAAACTCATGGATTCATATAGTCATGAAATTAAGGCAGTGAACATATCCACATATATCCCCCAAATTTTCTTTGGTCCCCACCTCTTTTTTTTTTTTTTTTGGCTGCTTCCTCCCCTGCGCTTCCTGCCCTATTTTCTTTCCATCAATGTATATCAGTTTTCATTTTTTTGAATGTTATATACATATATCATCATATAATATGTGTTCTCTTTTGGTCTGGGTTCTTTTACTCACATGATTACTTTGTATGGGAATTCCAACTACTCTGCATCCTTGCCAAGATTTCGTATGATCAGATTTTTTTTTTTTTAATGTTAGCCATTTCATAAGTCTGAGATTTCATTATGGCTTTCAATTACATTTCCCTTATGACCAATGACGGTAAACATCTTTTCCTGTAGTTAATTGACATCAATTATTTCTTGTTTGGTGGAGTGTCTGTTCAAATGTTTTGCCCATTTAAAACAAATTGAGTTTTTGAGAGTTCTTTATGTATTCTGGGTCAAAATTCTCTATCAGATATATGTTTTATAAATACTGTAACCCAGTCTGTGGTTTGCTTTTCATTCTCTTAAATGAATATCTTTCAAAGAGCAGAGGTTTTAAAATTTTGCTTAAGTTCAATATATCAGGTTTATTTATTTATTTATTTTAAGATAGAAGGACAGTGGGAGAGACAGAATCAATTTTTATTCAGTTTTTCACATGGCTCTCATTGCTCTGACACTTAGTTGTGTACATGGTACTGGAGTTTGAACCCATGTACTTGTGCCTTCTGGCCAAGTGCGTAACCGCCAAGCCACTGCTCCAGCCCCTACAACAGGTTTTTTAAAAATGGATTTGCTATTGCCAGGGGGCTTAAGATACCATTGCCTAATCTAAGGCTACAAAAATATATTCTTGATGAAGTTTCCCTATGTTGGGCTTTACATTTAGGTCTATGATACATTTCGAATTAATTTTTGTATATATCATGAGGATAAACAAATTCTTTTTGCAAATGGATATCCAATTTTTCTAGTATCATTTATTGAAAAAAATTTCCTTTATCCTCTGAATTAACTTTGTGTATTTGTCTCAAATTATTATAATCTATTTCTGCATTTTCTATTTTCCATTCTGTTCTAATGATAACTTTTTTCCAGTGCTGGAGATTGAATTCAGGGCCTTGCACATACTAAACAAGTTGAATACCACAGAGCTACATTCTCAGCCTGCACAAATCTGTGTGTGTATCTTAATGCCAATATCACATTGTCTTTATTATTATAGCTTTATAATGTCTTGAAATTACGTAGTGTTGATCTTCCAATTTTGTTCTTTTTCAAAGTTCTTTTTCTTTGCCTATTCCAGACTCTTTGTCTTTCTGTGGGAGTCAAATTGTCAATTTCTACAACAAAAGCCTGTTGGGATTTTGACTATGAGTGAGATAGATCTGTAGAATTTAAGAAGAAATGACATCTTAATAATATTGAATCCTGGGGGTTGGAGCGGTGGCTCAGTGGTTTCGGTACTTGCCTGGCAAGCACGAGGACCCAGGTTCAAACCCCAGCACCACGTACACAACTAAGTGTTAGAGCATCTAAGGCCATGTGAAAAACTAAATAAAGTTGTTTCTCTCTTTCTCTGTCTCTCTCACTGTCCCTCTCTCTTTTTTAAAAAAAAAAAATAATATTGAATCCTCCAACCTATGTACATGGCATAACTCTCCTTTATTTATTTATTTTTAGATCTTTAACTTTTCTCATCAACCTTTGGAAGCTTTCAGTTTAAAAGTAGCGTATGTCCTCTGTCAGATATCACTAAGCATTTCACAACTTTAATGCTATTATAAGTGCTATTTCTATTTTAAGTTTTTATTACTGGCATATAAAAATACAATTGATTTTTTTGTTTAGAGCTTGTCTGGGAATGAATATAATTTACTTCTTCCTTCCTGATAGGAATTTCTTCCATTCTTTTACTTGCCTCTTTGAGCTGCCTAGGGTGTTCATCACAATGCTGAATAGAGGGGTGAGAGCAGACCTTGTCTCCTCACCACTGTAGGGGAAAGCACAGGTCTTTCACCAGGACGTGCAACGTTAGCTGGTGGCTTTGTTTCTGTTTGGTAGATGCCCTTTTTCAGGTTGGGCAAGATCCTTCCTATTCCTAGTCCTCTGAGAGTTTTTGAATTTTTGTTAAATACTTTTTCTGCATCCACTGAGATGATCATAAGGATTTTCTTTTTAAATTTGTTAACATGGTGAATTATACTATTGGTTTTTAAATCTTAAGCCATCCTTACATTTCTGGGATTAACCCTGCTTGCTGAGTTCAATCTGCTAAAATTTTCTAAAGAATTTTTGCGTTAGTGCTCATAAGAAGTTTTGAATTATGTTCATATTTTTCTTTTCTTATATTGTCCTTTTCTCAACTTTTCGTGCCAGGATAATTATTGGCCTTGTATAACATGTTAAGAAGTAGTTCCTACTTATCATTTTTTTGTAAAAGTTTGTGTATAATTGATATGAGTTCTTCTTTAAATATTTGGTAGCATATTTTAATTTTTCAATTTAGCTTTTGGGCCTAAATTTTTTTTTTCTTTTTTTGGTACTATGAATTGAACCCAGGGCACTTAACCACTAAGCCACAGCATCCCCAGCTCTTTCTTTCTTTCTTTTTTTTTTTTTTTTTTTGAGACAGAGTCTCTCTAAGTTGCTTAGGGCCTCACTATTATTGCTAAGGCTGGCCTTGAATTCGGGATCCTCCTACTTTAGCCTCCTGAGCTGCTGGGATTACAGGTGTGTGCCACCATGCCTGGTCCTAAAGCTTCTTGTAGGAAGATTTTAAACTGTTTGATTTCTTCAATAAGGTCAGGTAACGTTATTTGTTTCTTCTTTAATGAACTTTGGCATTTAGTGTTTTTCAAGGAGTTTGCCCATCTTGGCCAAATTACCAATTTATGGGCACGCAGTTATTCATAGCATTCCTTTATTAGTCTTCTAATGCCTCTAGAATGTGCCACCTCTCATTTCTGACACTGTAATTTGTGTCTTCTCTATTCACTGAGCTTCTGAAGGAATTGGCTCTCAGTTTTCTGGATTATCTCTCTTGTTCTTTTGTTTTCCATTTCATTGCTCTGCTGATTTTTGTTTCTTTTCTTCACCTTACATTGGGTTTAATTTGTTTATCTCCTCCTAGTTTCATAACGCAGAAGCTAAGGTCATTGATTGGTGAACTTTTTTCCCCTAATATATGTGATTAGTGTTATAAAATGTTTTCTGAGTATTGTTTTAGCAATATGCCACAAAACTTGATATGTTTGTGCTTTTACTTTCATTTAATTCAAAATACTTTTTACTTTCCCTTTCCATTTCTTCTGTGGCTCTTCGGCTATTTGGACACATTTTAATTTGTTTCTGAATATTTGAGAATTTTCTGGAGGCTTTTCTGCGGTTAGAGTACATACTTTGTGCTAATTCGATCTTTTAAACATGGAGAGCTAGGCGTGGTGGCACATGCCTGTAATCCCAGTGGCTCAGGAGGCTGAAACAGGAGGATTGCAAGTTCAAAGCCAGCCTCAGCAACTTAGCAAGGCGCTTAGCAACTTAGTGAGACCCTGTCTCAAAATAAAAATAAAAATGGGCTGAGGACATGCCTCAGTGGTTAAGTGCCCCTGGGTTCAATCCATGGTACCAAAAATAAAATTAAAAAAACAAAAGAAAACTCCTGAAGACTTATTCTATGACACAGGATATGTACTACCTTGGTAAATATTCCATATGTACTTGAAAAGAAAGTATATTCAGCTGTCATTGGGTGGAATGTTCTATCTATGTTAATTAAGTCAAGTTGGTTGATAGTGTTATTCAAATTTTCTGTACCTTTACTAATTTCTCTCTACTGTTATGTTAACTACTGAGAGAAACTTATTGAAATGTATGATTGTATATTTATCTATATCTCTTTGAAATTCCTTCAGTTTTTGCTTTATGCATTTTGAAGCTTTTTTATTAGGTGCATAAATGTTAATATTCTATTGATTGACCTTTTATCATTATGAAATGGCTTCTTTATTTCAACTAATATTCTTTGTTCTGTAATCTACTTTGCCTTATATTAATATGCAGTGTATATTCTTTTTTTTATATTTTTTTAAGAGAGAGGGACAGAGAGAGAGAGAGAGAATCAATTTTATTTAGTTTTTCACATGACTTTCATTGCTCTGAGACTTTGTTGTATACATGGTGCTGGGGTTTGAACCCACGTCCTTGTGCATGCCAGGCAAGCACCGTAACTGCTGAGCCACCACTCCAGTGTGCTCTTAACAAATGTTAATGTGGTGTGTCTTCTAAACTTACATTTTAACATACTGTGTTTTATGTTTAAAGTCTATTTTGTGTAGACAGCATGTAAGAAGATGGGAAAACATGAGATTCATCTTGTTTATTTGCATTTCTCAGAAACAAACACATCTTGGACTCGAGTGAGGCTCCAAAGGTGAAAATTTTAAGACAGCAGTCACTACCAGATGCGCTTATGCTCAGGGTTGTGTGAGCACGGGATTAGCCTTGAAAGTAAATGCCCCCTTTAGTTTTGTTCCTGAGGGGACCTCTCTCAGCTCACCATCACCTTGACCCTGCTTAAGGATCACCGTCTTTCATTGCCTGATGTCTAGTGTCTTGAAGAACATTTTTAAAAATACATTCTTTCTGAAGTTTTTGTTGTTTCAACTGGGAAGGTAAATTTAGTCCTTCTTGGTCCAACTTTTTTCGAATACAAAAGTTTAGACATTATGAGATACAAATGTCATAGATAGTACTACCTGAATGAAGCAGAAATGTTTTTATTTCTTTCTATGAAAAATTCAGCAAAAGATTAGTTTTCCTTCATTTGATAATCCGGGAGCACCTAATATTCTAAGTTATGGGCCATATTCTAAGTTATGGGCTGGGGTTAAAATCAAAGAAGACGCTGGGCATGGTGGCCCACACTTATAATCCCAGCAGCTCGGCAGATTGAAGCAGGAGGATCACAAGTTGAAAGCCAGCCTCAGCAATTCAGTGAGGCCCTGAGCAAATTCGTGAGGCCCTATTTCAAAATAAATAAAAAATAAAAGGACTGGGGATGTGGCTCAGTGGTTAAGCATCCCTGGCTTCAATCCCCTAGTACCAAAAAGAGAAAAAAAAAAACCCAAAAACTGTACCTGTCTATATCTTGCTCATAACTGATTTCTTTAGAAACAGTAGGTTATCTCTTTCATACAATGCATCACCTGTAATCAGGTGGGCAGGGGTAGAGGGAAGGTGAGCCCAGCAAATAAAATCTGGAGTTGAGAGATCATCTCTGCTGATTCATTGGCCTAGAGTGGCTCTCAGCTCCTGGAGCTCATACAGCTAGCACAGTGGTTTAGTAGTACTTGGTTGACTATTTAGGATCCAACCCCAGATGCCTTCTTCCTTTAACTGAAATCTCACCCTCAGAGACATGATCTGAAGGGCAGGGACCAGGTCCTGTTCATGTCTACATTTCTCAGTATTAGCTCAGAGCCAGCTACAAGGTAATCAGTCAATGAACATGAGTGAATGACTGAATGAAAGATCAGCTTGTTAGAATGATGCATATCTTCCAGGAGGTGACTTAAGTAACTAAGTTGGAGATCAGTAGACTGTTAAGAGCAAACCCATAACTGGGACTCATGATCAGATGGCAGTGTGCAAGGACACAGGTGTAGCAGAAGGGGACTCTAACAGTGTTAGACCTTGATCCAGATTACTTAACCTCTCCAAAACTCACTTTCCTCGTCTGTATGATGGTAATCCTAATAATACTTACCTTATGGGTTGCGATGGGTTCCAGTAGAATGAAGCACACCAGAAGCCTGATAAGGAATGACAGGTATTATTATTCTAGTTTCCTGGGAGCAGTTGGTAAGAATGAGGTAGGGCCTACTAGGTACAGAAACTTTGCAGAGAGAGTCCTGGGAAAATGTCACAGCTCTCAGGCTGTTCTGTTCATCCATCAACATCCAAGCCCTGGTGAAGAACCACACTGCAGTGATTGTGGGGACCATGCCAACTCAGCCCTGCCCTCTCGGAATCACGCCCAAGTCAGCTCCCTCTGGGGCAGCACAGGTCAAACCCACGTAGGATTAGGTGAGAGAAGTTTGCACAACACATGGAGGACACGAAAGCGTTTCCTGAGTGCGGGACTGATCGGAGGAGTCAGGGTGGGAACTGTGTGTCCCGCCCAGTAGAGTGAGGGATGCAGTCTGCTCTGCTCCGTAGAGGTCCTGTGACAGTGTTCATTCCTGCTGCGGGGAGGTCTTCCAGCTCTGGCTAGAAGCTTTTGACAAATCAAATCTGATAGGTGAAAATGTTGCCTGAAATCATATATTGCTTTGGAGTCGTGGTGTTGTTAAGCCTGAGGCTTGGGGTCTGGTGATAGCATGAATTTTTTACCCTTCTTCTCATGGGCACAAGGGATATGTAGGTGGGAGGGTTGCAGTGCTTGGGCTCCATGGAGGTGTATGGTAATTCTGTTTTAGCTGAATACAGCCTTGGGCGTCACCAGGACCTGGAAAGTGCAATTCAACAAGGAGCTCCTTCAGAATGGCTTTTACTTTCCCCTCTGTGAACTGCAGAGCTCATTGCCCTGGCAGACATCTGTGGCACTGGGTACGAGCTCACCAAGAACTTGTTGAAAGACCATATCTGAGTGAGGGGAGCTCTCCACCCTTGGCAGTGCTGAGGAATCAGGACAGTGTGGGATTAAGATGGAAGACTAGCGGCTGAAGTGGTGGCTCAAGGATTACGGCTCTTGCCTGACATGTGCAAGGACACGGGTTCAAACCCCAGCACCACGTACACAACAAAAGTGTTGAGCAACAAAGGCCACATGGAAAAGTGAATAAAATTGATTATGTCTTTCTCACTCTCTCTCTCACTATCCCTCTCTTTTATTAAAAAAAAAAAAGACCGAAGATTATACAAGTTATATGAGCTTGAATTTAAATCTCAGCTTTGTACTAATTTGCTGAGTGGTGTTGGTTGAGTGAGTCAACCTCTCTGACCTGCAACGTTCTCGTTGGTAAAATGGACCTATTCTATTATTCTAAAATGGAGTGGATGTGAAAATTCCATGATAAAAAGCCTATATCGAGGTCACAACAAAGTGTCTGCCTCTAAGTAAACAATGAATGGCAGCTGGTTTCCCAGGGTCTGTTTTAGTTGTGCGGTGTTTAAATGAGGAGAAATGGCTTTCAGGCCTCCTCTGCCCCACCTCTCTCCAACATGGAAATGCCTGATTCCCTCCCCTCTGGTGGGCTGGCTGACCTCTTAACGGTGGATCCTGGCACACTTCCCTGCTCCTGAGCTTCTGTTAATTAAGAGGTGGTTGCTAAGAGATGTCAGGACAGACGGCGAGTGGCTCTGCCCCTCATGCTCATCCCCTCTTGTTCTTTTTTCAGCCTCGCTCCATCCTCATCCACATTTATTTCTCTCGCCATCTTCCACATTTAGGTTCCAAGACGACGGAGAAACTGACACATCTACATGGCTACTGCTGATGGGCGAGTGGTCCCCAGACCCCAGGGGCTTGGCAGGGAGGCAACGGGGGGCGGCACCTGCCTGAGTCCACTGGACCACCTGGAGCAGAGGGAGACCCAGGAGCAAGCGCCAGGCCAGCTGGCCATGCTGAGGAGGGCACAGGAATTCTTCCAGACCTGTGATGCCGAAGGCAAGGGCTTCATTGCCAGGAGGGACATGCAGGTAAGAAGGGACTGGGCTGGGTCGGCCACCTGGAATACCAAGGGGCCTGGGACTCCTTGTCTTGAGCTAGGGCTGCCCCGTAGGAGGTGACATCCTTAATCTAACAGACCCATCAGTTCTGTCCTGGAAGGAGCCATTGGCCCAAGCTCTGCTGGGAACCAGACGTCCTGGGGTCATTCTGTTTCTGGACTTCACCTGCTGTTGGACTCAGTGATGTTTCCCTTCACTCACTCAGTCACTCCCAGGATTGTGGGAAATGGAGATAGTAACATAGGAGACTTAAGTAAGACACAGAGAAGAACCTTCTGAAAGTAGCGGTGGAAAGGCGCTGTCTTGTTACTTTCACTGAAGACCTCTTTGCTGAGCGTGCCGTAGGGCAGGTCCAGCGTCCGCTGCAACTGCCCGGACAGGGCATTTCTGGAAGTCATCTCACCCGTCTCCTTTGTGCTCTCCACCCTCTGGAGGCACATCCGGGAGAGCTGATGGCAGAGCCTCAGTGCACACTACTCCCCGGTGCAGGCTCAGCAGCTTCCTATAAAGGTCCAGAGAATCTAAGTATTTTCCATTTTGCGGGTTAAATAATCCCTCTCACCTCTACCAACTCTGCTGCTCCAGCATGAAATTATCCATAGACAATGCGTGCACATGAGCACACTGAGTTCCAAAAAAGCTTTATTTATGGACACTGAAGTTTAAATTTTATATAATTTCATGCATCATCAAATATTAGTCTTCTTTGGGTATTTTTTTGCAGCCATTTAAACTGTGAAGACCATTCTCGGCTCACAGCCAAACAAATATAGGTGATAGCCAGGTTTAGCCCAGAGGCGTAGTTTGCCCAGCCCTGCTTTGGTGACTTTCTACCTTAATTGTCACAACTTCTCAGTGTCTTAGAGATGATGTCACCCAATTGGAAGTAAATAAAACAGGCCCCATGAAAATGCTAGAAAAGCAACTCAACCCCAGTCTTATCACGGGGTGCTCTGTCAAGAGCACTTTTGGAAAGAATGTGTGCCGGTGCGGTTAGGAGCAAGATCTACGGCGGTCAGGTTTTCTTTATTTTAAGTCTAATTTTTCAGGATATATTAAAGTTGGGCGATGAGTGTAGGCACTCAGCATCACCCCATCTCTGCTCACCCACGGGAGCTTTGAGACATGGAGGCTAAGAACGGGCCTGGTGACCCAGATGGAATGAAATGTGGGATTCTTCCCCTCCCTGGGCCCCAGGATGGTGTTTCTATGGTTTTCTAGAGCCGTCCCACCATCCAGTCTTTGCACGAATCGAGGGGAGAAGCCTGGGGAGCAGCCCCTTGTTTTCAGCAGCTGTCTCCTTAGGAAGTTTCTGTACTGAAACTGATTCCTAAAATCTCACTCCACATGGCGGGCCAAACACAGAGTGTTTGGGGGAATCCTTCGACTATCCTGTCTGTGAGCTTCACGAATGTCTTTTATAGGTCTGCAGAAGAGATATTTGGTAGGGTGGTTTTCCTGGACATGCTTAACGTTTTTTTTGTCGGTGCTGGGGATGGGACCCAGGGCCTTACTCATGCTAAACAAGCGCTCCGCCACTGAACTGCATTCCCAGTCCCTGCCTGCTTAGCTCAGCTGGAAATAAAAACAGGAGTTCACATTCACTGAGCATCAACTCTGGGACGTGTGTGTGGTGGAACTCCGCTTTCTTGTTACTCATCCATGTTGACTCTGATGGAGCCCACTCTTCAATGAAAGGTCGGAGAGGCTCAGTGAATTTAAACTGTCAAGTATACATTTTATGGGGCTGGAGTGGTGGCTTAGTGGTTCCAGCACTTGCCTAGCATTCCCAAGTGCACAAGTTCAAACCCCAGCACCACGTACACAACGAAGTGTTAGAGCAATGAAAGCCACATGAAAAACTAAACAAAGTTGGTTCTTTTTCTCTCTCTCACTGTCCCTCTGTCTTAAAGAAATTTTAAAAAGCATACATTTGTAAAGAAAGCATTTGTATTTGACTTGGAATCTGCTTAGAAATGTGAAGTTCCAGAAGAGCCAGCTACCTTCATCCGCCATCTCATTCCTGATCCAGGCAGGACAAGGGGGTGGGAAAGCCACAGAGCACAGGCTGCTTCGCTCATGCCATTTATTTCTACTACTTATTTAATTCTCTGAAGTTTCTCTCCACCTGCGGATGATGGAGCAGTTGAAGTTTTCAGGCTAACAAAGTGCAACAGAGAGAGAACAAAGCTCATTGTTGAACCACACCCTTCTGGCCACATAGGGAGGAAGCCAGGCTGGGAAGAGGGGCCTGAGGAAGGAAAGCAGCCCTCTCAGGGCCCACTCTGGCTGTCTCTGGAAAGTCCACCTGTCCTCAGTTGTCCTGGGGCGGATTCTAAGGCATCCTGGCTTGTCACCCCGCACACAGCCATCTGGGTATGGCCACTCCCTGGGATGGTGTCCCGCTCCTCAGACCAGGCCACCACGAATGGAGATGAGCTGATGTTTGTCATCAGCTGAGGCTGTGGGCTGAGGGGAGGAAAGGGGCGGAGCGACCTGCAGGAGCCAGGAAGGAAGCATAGGTGGAAGGAAGAAGGTTCTGCAGATCCTGTGGTTGTTTTGAGAAAGGAGTAAGTTAAACTCCTCCCTTGGTGCATCTTTTCTTCTTTCTCCTTAAAAAACAAACAATAACAAAACCTGTTTGCAGATGGCAAGATCAACTTTGCAATTACCCAAGAGGTGGGGGAGACTGCCACAGTGGTCCAAGCCCATCAGTGGGGAGCTAGCCCAACCTTATTTCAAAGGGTTGAGTCTGGTGCAGTAGCCTGGAGAAGCGGAGGGCCCCAAGTCACCGTCCAGCCTCAGAGGGAAAAGACACTCATGAGAGGACCAGGCTGCAGGGAGGGGTGGGAATAAGGGACTCCGCCAGCCTGCAGAGGGAGATGGGGGAATTCTGAAAAAAACCTGGAGCCTCAAAACTCTGCTTCCCTGGTTTCTTAGAGTCTTAAAAAGATTAACTACCGCCACCCAGTTCCCACCTCCTTGTGTTAGTCAGCTTTTGGTCACTGTGACCAAAATACCTCACAAGAACAGCTCAGAAGGGAAAGGTTATTTGGGGTTCCCAGTTTCAGAGATCTCAGTCCACAGACAGCTGAGACCATTGCTTTAGGCCTGAGTGAGGCAGAACATCAAGCCCGAAGAGCACAGTGGAGGAAACCTGTCACCTCATGTTGGCCAGGAAGCAGAGAGGGAAAGGAACCACAGAGGATACACCCTTCCAGGGCCCGCCACCAGCGACCCTGCACCTGCCTAGAGTTTCCACCCAGTGCGTCCATTCAAACTAGAATGGATTGATTAGGTCACAACTCACAATCCAGTCATTGCGCCTCTGAATATTCCTACGTTAACGCAGGAGCTTTCGGGGAGACCGCTCATGTCTAAACCATAACACTCCCCGGCACTGCCCTGGAATTTTGACTAAGCCAAATTGTTAAGAATCCTTTGGAGGTTGGCAGGGCAACCAAATCTGACCCAATACCTGTTTTTGTAAGTCAAGTTTTATTGGAACGCAGCTGTGCTCATTCATTTACATATTGTTCCCAAAAAAAAGTGGCAGAGTTGAGTAGTCGTGACAAAGACTGAACGGATACATCATGCTTTCTGGCCCTTTACAGGAAAAGTTAGCTGACTTCTGGTTTAGATTAGCGGGAAAACTTTAAAAGATTTTTGTGTTTAATTGACTTGGGTTGTGATCTCAGATCTCTGGCTTACTAGTAACATAAATTTGTATAAGTCTCTTAACCCCTCAGGCCAGGGTTCCTCAGCTGTGAATTATTAATAGCAACCCTCTAGCATTAGAGGAGAGTTTAATGAGCTTATGCATGTGGAGCACTTAGCTGTAACACTGGGACCTGCAGAACCCTCTGTAAATGCACCACATCTCGGCCTGGTCTCTGGTGTCCTCCGCACTGTGATTTTTTTACAAGTTGTGTTAAAATGTGCGTTACATGAAACGTACTGCCATAAGCATTTTTAACCAGTTTGATGATGTTAAGCACATTCACGTCGTTGGGTGGCCTTCACCACCATCCATCTCCAGAATGCTTTTCATCTTGCAAAGCAGAAACTCTGTACTGACGAAACAGTGCACCCCCCTTCATTGCTCCGCCAGCCCCTGGCAACCATCACCTACTTTCTGTCTCTGGAAATTTGACTCCACTAAATACCTGTTCTTCGTGGAATCATCCAATCTGTCTTTTTCCATCTGGCTTATTTCGCTTAACATAATGTCTTCAGAGTTTATCCATCTTGTAGCCTGGGTCAGAATTTCCCTTCTGTACAAGGCTGCATGTTGCATTGTTAGGTATGTACCGCTTTTTGTTTAAACATCCATCAGTAGACACAGAGGTTGCTTCTATACCTTGGCTATTTGTGAAAAATGCTACTGCGGATGTGGGTGTCCAAATAGCTCTTCAAGTCCCCGCTTTCAGTTCTTTTGGGTATATACCCAGAAGTGAAATTGCTGGATCATATGGCAATTCTATTTTTAACTGTTTGGAGGAAACATCATCCCATTTTCCACAGTGGCTAGACACCATCCCTGTGTGACTTTAAGTGTGAGTCATACGTCCTGCCTCAGAGATAAAGAAAGGACATTTCTGCTAAAAAGGGCACCTTCCAGTCCTGCCCAGTGGCTGCTACTTTTATTTGTGTCCAGTCATTGTGAGTGGCAGTGATTTTGCCTCCCCAGAGGACCTTGGGCAAGGTCTGGAGATATTTTCTGATGGAAAGGACTGGAGAAGGAGCTGCCCTGGCATCGAGTTGATAAAGCCTAAGGGTGCACATCCCAGTCCCCCACCTCCTTCTTTTCCACTGGCCCTCCTAACTAAGAGTCATCTATTCCCAGATGTTGGGAAACCCTGGTCTACACCAAGTATTCAGCCCCAGCCAAGCACTGGGCACAGAGTAGGGCAGAAGTCGATGCTTCCTGCTTTCCTCCCACTGAATCCGTCTCCCAGAGGATGTTTGAATAGCCGGGTTCTACCCCAGGGAAGGAGGTGGTTGGTGCTGGAACAGCAGTCAGAACAGAAAGCTGTGGATTCTCCCAAAGGCAGAAGGGTTCAGTTCTGATCCTAAGCATGGATCTCTGCTTCTCTCTCTAATGGAAGTTTCGCTTGAGAATGGAGCTGTGCAACCATGTGCTTTAAGCTACACGAGGCATGTTCCTGGGCTGGTGACCAGGAAGGTACGGGAGTCTGGCTGGAGAGTGAGGAAAGCCATCATTTTCCCATGGCTCAGGAGCCAGAGCCCTGGGTATTGCTGCTGCAAGGATCACTTTTTGTCCCAGGTCCTGGGAAGTCCCAGCTTGTAAGCCCTTACTGAGAATCAGCAGCAGGGCTAGTCAGGATCTGGAGCACCTGAGGTCTAGACGAACGCTCTCTAGATAGGAGGGCAGGATTTCTTGCCTTAACTCTTAGTCATGCATTTATTTATTCATTTGTTCAACAAATGCCTAAATATCCCATGCTTATTTGCGTGGGGCTAGGCCCTGAGGACATAGTGAGTAAAAATTGCAACGTCTCTGTTCTCAGAGCACCCAGGGAGCAGATGTTCAACTAATCACACCCATCAGTATATAAAATGCAAACAGATAAGACCGGGAAACTAGAGAAATGTAGTTTTGGGAGCCTGCCTGACCTGACCTAACCTGACCTGGGGGTCTGCAGAGGTCTCACTGAGGAAGTGATAGGAGTGGAGAGTGAGGAAGGAATTTCAAGAAGTTTGGGGTTTTAAGGAGTCAAGGAGGTCTGAAGAGCTCTCTGGGCTGTGGGAGGTAGGAGCAAGGCGAACGGACCAGCTCCGTATTTCTCTTCTTCCTGTTGCTGTGTGCAAAATGTTGTGAGGGAAACTTAAGGCTGGTTCCCGGTAGGACTGGCGAGAGGGACTTTGAACTTTACTCTGATGGTGGTGGTAGGTGTGAAGGTGTGGAGAAGAAATGGAGGGGAGGGGATTAAAGAACGGGAACCCGTTGTCCTATTCCTTAGGCCCTGAATGAGAAATCAGTTCTTTACCCCAACTCTGGTCTCCACTACCACTTCAGGCAATTCTCAGAGCCTCCCAGGCCTATTGCACAGTGGAATAAATAATCTTGTTCCCCTCCACCCTACTTATCTCCGTTAAAAATGTAGACAGCACCAGGTGCCCAGAGGACCATTCCAGAATAAATTGATTTTACATGACTCTGCAGGCACTGAGAAGAAAGATAAATAAGAGATAATTATGGTTATTAAGACTAAAAGACTTTTCAAGTAGGGCCAACAAAAAAAGGTTAAAGAAGCTGCTATATTACAGCTTGCAAAGAAAGCTATAGAAGCACTAATGGCCAGGGAAAGAGGCGGAATCACGTGGAAGACAGAGCGTTGCTTTCCCGTAACAGAGCAGGCTGCGCAGGCACGGTGGCCCACGCCTATAACTCTGGAGGCTGAGGCAAGAGGATGGCAAGTTCAAGGCCAGCTTTGGCAATTTAGCAAGACTTTGTCTCTAAAAAATTAAAAAAGGGCTGGGGATGTGACTCCGTGACAAAGTGCCCCTAGGTTCAAACCCAAGACTGAAAAAGAAAAAAAAAAAAAAAAAGAGGAAACCAGCTTGCAACATAGAGAAGAGGACTTGGGATTAGATGATAAGGGGCATTGGTCGTCCCGGTGCTGTCCGACTTAGGAATGTGCCTAAAGTAAGGCATGGAATCGCTTCCCTGGTGCATGCTAGCTGGTGATGGTGTGCGGGGACTTTGGGACCTCTGGGCTTCCCTTCCAGCTCCTTTCTAGCTCCAGCACAACATGAGATTTCACGTTTTCTGTCCGATCCAGCAATGCCAGGCTGAGGACGGGGAGGGAGGAAGGCTTATCCCAAGGAAAGGACTGGAGTCCGGCTTTGCTGGGAGCTCATCAACTTCTTGCTTGCGAAATTGGCTCCCCCCTCACCCCATGTCCCCTTGCTGTGGATTTTGAGACAGCTGGTTTAAGAGCTTTCGAGAAGCCAGAGATGCTGCTGAATGCGAAGCAGATGCACTTCTAGGATCTTTGCGCAGCCTCTCCTTCTCCTTTCTTTTTTGAAAAACCTATTCATATTTAATTCAGTTCTTCCAAATGGCTTGCACGTCATTCTCTCTTCCTGTTTTGCTACGAATCTCGGTCTCCCACAATGCACATACCTGCCGAATTAAACTTCATGGCCTACCCGCTAGGAAACTGTCATCGTTCCCTGCCAAGTGTGCTTGCAAGCCGCTTACAGGCTCTCACGCCTGCAGCTGTTTTATTATTCAGGTAAGTCCATTCCTACCTTCCTACAGAACCCTGTAGTTGTTGATTTCAGCTGTGTGTCCCTTCCATGGGAGCAGTTTCGTGCAATCGCCCCGTGGCTAACTGGACAGTCTGCTGAGACATAATGAACTCCCTTGGGGAGTCCTCTTTTGGAGACAGATCATTAGGGCATAAGGACACTGGCTTCAACCATGCATATTAACCTTGGCCTGGGGCCATTGCCCATCAGGCCGGAGGCCAGAGGGAAACCTCGCCAGCTCTGACACTCTGCTCCCTCTGCCATCAGCAGATGCCTGCCCTTCCTTCCCTATGAGGACCTATTCAGCCCACGAGTCACGTCCAGTGTTTATTTATGACCCCTCACTCCATATTTCCCTGACTCCCTTTAGAGCACAAATGCTCTTGGGGGCGCTGATACCTTAACACATGGCAGTTAATACCTTCTTAGTGGTGAGTCAGGAGGGAGCAGGAATGGAACACGGATGAAGGGTGATGAGTGAGGGTCCCTGGGAGAGAGGAGGAGGGTATCCATCCCCCCAGAGCTGACCAAAGTGTGTGTCCACAGAAACTTAAAAAGCAGTGCTGGGGCACTGGGGCATGAGGGGTCTCCATCAGGGAAGGGCACTGACAGTGAGTGACCTGCCCAACGGAGGAACCTGACTCTGCCATTCACTCACAGAGTGCCTCCAGGGCCTAGAGGATCACTGTCTCTCTGTCTCTGCTTTACCTCTCCCTCCCTCCCTCCTCACTTTAATTGAGAGCTTCCTCTGGGCTGGGTACTGTGTCCTGTACTTTACATTCGTTATCTCATTTAGTTTCCCACCACCACATCATGTAGGCATTTTCCAACAGACTTTGGTCCTATGCAGATATTAAAAGTGCCAGCTTTGGAGGCAGACATGGGTTTGACTTTCGGCTATGTCATTATGAGTCAGTCGTGTGACCTTGGGGCAGGTAATTTAACCTCCAACTTCATCTGTAAAATAGGGATAGTAATGTCTGCCTCTAAGGGTTATCACGAGAATTAAATGCAGATAAATCTCCATTTACATATGCATATTCATATATTTATTTATAAATCACCTAGTAAATTGTCCTGTGCGTTTGTAGGCACCTAATCTGTGGCAGCTGTTCTCCTAGGCATTGGAAGAGGAGGATAGCAAAGCAATCTGGGTGGAGCAGCTGTCTCCTGGCTTTTGTAGAACTAAGCCAAACTTAGACACTATTGGCAGAAAGGCCTGCAGCCCAGGTCAGTCCCTGTGACTGTCAGAGCGTTAACCAGTATGGTATGGATTGCTTTCAGAGACTCCACGAGGAGCTGCCCCTCAGCCTAAAGGACCTGGAAGATGTGTTCGATGCCCTGGATGCAGATGGCAATGGCTTTCTGACCCCAGAGGAGTTCACTAATGGATTTAGTAAGTTCAAATGGGTGCTGGGGGCCCCACAGCTGTGACTTTACCTAAAGCTATATAAAGTACATTACTGTCCTCTCTAGATTTATTTTTTAGAGAGAGGGAGGGAGAGAGAGAGGGAGAGAGAATTGATTTTAGTTATTTTTTTTCATCTGGCCTTTGCTTCCCTGACACTTAGTTGCATATGTGGTGCTGAGGTTTGAACCTGAGTCCTTGCATATGCCAGGTAAGTTCTCCAACCACTGAGCCACCTTTCCAACCCCTTTCCCCTCTATATCTGCAGACCGTGTTCTACAAGCTTTCTTACCCTCATTCCAGGGGTACAGAGCTTGAGGCTGCCAGGTTCTAGATTCCTGGGGGCCTTTTTCACATCCTACCTTGACTACTAATGCTGTTGCCCCCCAGTGCCCACCCATTGCCCTGGCCCAAGCCCTTCTCACTAAGAATGGCAGGGGGAATGGAGGGGAGCTCTGGCAGAAGGGTTGGCATAAAGAGGGAGCTATGATGAGATTCCCAGCCCCTTTTTTTCCTGCCTTGATATACCAAAAAAAAAAAAAAAGTGAAAAGAAAAGAAGTGGGACCACTACGTGGATTATTTTAATCTGAGTCTGTCCAAGTCTTCCAGGTTGAGGGATACAAGCTACCAGAGGAATTTCTAGAGCATTTGAATAGACCAATTCTTTTCAAGATAGCCAGCAGGAAGGAGAACTGAGATCCGTGAACAATATAATAAATCTAGATACACCATCAGATCAGACAAACCAATAGGAATTTCCTATACATCCACCCCCTTCAATGGTGTCTGATGCCTTTCCTGATCTTCAGGAACTTTTAATTCACTTGGGAGGATAGAGAGAGCACTGAAATAACAGGCAGGGCAGATGTGGAGGGAAATGGCAAGCCTCTGAAGTTAAGCAGTGCCAGGGAATGGTAATCTGGACCACAGGTCTTCAGGCTGCTGGAGGCAATGGAAGGAAAGGTATTTTTGTTTAAAGTAAAAAATCAACAAAAGGATGTGTTGTAAGCCTGATTGTAGAGGATTGAGAACCACAATGGGGCCCTGCTACCTGTCAGGCATCTGCCTTTCCCAGGTTCTAACATCAGGCAGAATGTTTGCGGAAGCACAAAAGACACCAAATCTGGGGCATTGTGTTCACAGATCTTTGCTATGTGGGAGATTCCTTTTTGCTTTTCTCAAATCAACATCAAATGACTCCTGGCAACAGAGAAAGCTAAGCCCTTCCTGGGTGAGGATCGTCTAATCGAGATCCTTGTGCCCTCCACCCCCAGGTCACTTCTTCTTCAGCCAGAATAATCCAAATGAGGAGGATGCAGGTGAGCAGGTGGCCCAGCTCCAAGAGGAGAAGGTGTACCAGTCCAGAGGAGGTGAGGATCTGGGAGACCTGGACCAAGAAGAGGAAGCCCAGTTCCAGAGGCTGTTGGAAAGACTTGGAGCCCAGAAGGTTTTAGAAGAGTAAGTGTGGGACAGATCCAAGCCTAGGAGGAGGAATCTGTTCATCTGCTCCATGAATAATTCAGATTTGCTAGACCAGTCCCCAAGGGCGAGGACGCTTGCTTCCTATATCCTGCCCTTTGCCGGGCCCTATGTGTCAGGTCTGTCTCTCCATTATAATTTTATTTTTTTCAAAGAGAGAAAGGGACAGTGAGAGAGAGAGAGAGAGAGAGAGAATCAACTTTATTTAGAGTTTCTTGTGGCTTTCATTGCTCCAACCCTTCGTTGTGTACATGGTGCTGGGATTTGAACCTGCATCCTTGTGCTTGCCAGGCAAGCGCTATAATAGCCGAGCCTCAGCCCCAGCCCCTCCCCATGGTGTTTATATCCTTTTCATTTTGGGCTCCTATGCCTGGGGTTGGGTGTGTTTCGTGCAGGGTGGAAAAAGTGTAATTATTGGAGCTGGTATTTCTTGAACTCGGGTACAAAATGGACCATGGGCCAGGCATGTTGGTGCACACCTATAAGCCCAGTAGCTCCAGAGGCTGAGGCAGAAGGATCACAAGTTCAAAGCCAGCCTCAGCAATTTGGCAAGGCCCTAAGCAACTTAGTAAGACTCTGTCTCAAAATAAAAAAGGGCTGGGGATGTTTCTCAGTGGTTAAAACCCCCAGAGTTCAATCCCTACTACCAAAAACAAAAAATAAAAGGAAAGGGACTATAATATAAAATGATAAAGAGGGAGCAACAGATGAGGGAGCACATAATATGTAGGCCAAAGTTTTGTGAAATTTTCAGTCAACAGTTTGGTCTACTGTGCCAGGGTGGCAAAGTATGACCAAGGTCTGCCAGGCAGGAAAGGGACAGCCAAGGCCTAGGAAGGAGCCCTCCAGGAAGCCCTGGATAGGAAGTGCAACTTGACAGCAGCAGTAGGGGCAGGAGCAGCAGCTTGCTGGAGACCAGAGGGGCTACTAAGGGCTAGACCGGCAGAAGTTGAAGGTAGGCAGGTACAGTGTCAGGTGGTGGTGGAGGAAGCTCATTAGTCAGACACCTGACTCAACTTCACCTAGGACAAGAGACCAGAGCATGGTGGTCACTGCCAGGGACCCTGTGAAGCCTCCTTCCGGAGGAGCAGGAGAAGAGGGCAGTGTGGAAGAGTTAAGTTCCTGTCATGAAAGAAAGGGCTCCACCTGCTCCTCACCTTCAGGACAGCCACCTTCCTAGAAGGTCTCTCAAGTCAGAGTTCACACCATGTTCCTCTGGGGACCCACATCATAGGCCAGTGGAGTAATGAGCTAAAATGAGATGTTCCAGGGGAGAAAAGACATTCTGTGGAAGTTGATGGTGACCAGCAACATCCATCCTCACTGAAGTTGAGGGAAATGCTGCAGCATGAGGGAACTGTTTGTGACCAGGTGACCCCAGTGAGGAAATAGAGGAGGCAATGAAGACTTTGGTGTCTAAGGATTATGCTCATTCCTGTTTTGCTTGGTTCTAGAAGCAGAGAGATGCATTGATTGAACTCCCAGGATCCTTCTAGCCTATAGGCTTATGTCCTTCCACAAGGACAGCCTCAGTGTGTCCAGAAGTGGTAGGCTAGAATTGGATATCCCTACTTTCCTTGGTGGTATGATTGGCTAAGTGATTTGACAGCTTGGTGGACTTTGACTTATTTTTCATCAAAAGTTGAAAGAGTTGACCTTTTCCAGAAATCTGGGGTAGGGTGACTAAGAACTTTGAAGAAATTAGAAGAGTGCCCAGTGGATCTGCAGATCTCACTGGGGTCTTTAGCCAATCGGCTAGTCTTCCAGGCTCCAGTGGGAACTGGGAAGATGTGGCCAGATGACCTAGACTAGCAAGGTAGACCTCTCTTTTATAATGTTCGTATTTCATAAGGGGGTCCTAATTTACTTGGGCTACTGTAATAAACCACCATAGAACAGTGCCCTCTAAAGAGCAGAAGTTGGTTTCTCCTAGTTCTGGAGACTGACGAGTCCAAGATCAAGGTGCCAACAGGTTTGGTTTGATGTGTGGTGAGATCACTTTTTCTGGTTCATAGATAGTTGTCTTCTACCTATGTCTTCCCATGATGAAAAATAAACTCAGGTCTTTTTCATAAGGACACTGATCTTTTTTACAAGAACCCTGTCTATGTGATCTAGTCACATCCCAAAGTCCCCACCTCCTGTGCCATCACCTTGGAGGGTTAGGATTTCAGTATATGAAATTGGGGTCTCATAACCATTCATGCCACAGGAGGGAGCAATCTGACTCAGTGATGGAAGGTCTTCATGGTATCTCTCTGAGACCCTCTTATCTCTGAACCTTTTGTGCCATCACATTTTGCCTATACAGTGAAGTGGACATCACAATATGGTTTGTATAGAGAAAGATGGAACTCTGGGAAACAGAGAGACTCCTTACCTCCCCTCTTCTTGGCACCTGGATTCCCTCATATCACCCAGTAGAGTGCTAGGTTTAAACAGATGATAAATACTTGTTGGGTAGACGTGTGGTTGGATGGATGGATGGATGGTCTCAATGAATAGGTAGATGGTTGGATAGGACAAAAACAAGAAATGATGGAAATGAAAGAGTAAGGGAAGGAGGAATAAAGGAAGGAAACAGAGAAGGAGAAGGATGTTAGATACCAACCAGGTGGGTTCATTTCTCAGTGGGCCTCTTTTCTAATGGGTATGGAGAATTAGTTATACTTCCTTGGCCCTATCAAAATACCACTTTTAAGGAAAGTTTCTGAAATATAGTGCTCATTACATAGGCACAAAAGATTTATTTCTTTGTCCTAAGGGTTCCTGGTCAGAGCAGCCCTTGAATCGTATTGGTTTCATAACTCAGCAGGGTGTGTGGGGGAGCAAATCAGATTTATGTTTGACTTATTTCAATCATTTGCCATAGATTTTTAGTTCAGAGAGGGAGAGAAGCATCCAGGCGTGTGGTTCCTCTGCTCCTCCTTCCTTTGATGATCAACATGGCCCCATGGGTCTCTGCTGTTGCTGGGTGGACCCATTCCTCGGCATGCTCATTTCTGGAGGATGCTTCTGGTCCCATCACTCTGTGTCTTATCTCTGACTTCCTGTAAGTCTTCTGACTTTTCACTTGTCTTTCCATCCATGTGCCCACATCCTTTAGATTTGTTCCCTCTCTTTCATTTGCCTGCCAATCACTCCTGTGCCACCAGGCCCCAGCAGGGTGCTGCCTATTCTCCTCTCTTCCCCACAGTGACAATTGCATTCTAGCATCCATCAGATGGTATGTCTTTACCTCTCAGCGGTGAGGACCATTCTTCCTGGGGGTGACAAACTCTCTCGCGCTCCAGAGCATTTGTCCTCGCCTGCATTGGCTCGCAGCCACCTCTCTTCTTCCTGGCACTGAGATGTCTGTGAGCGCATTGCTGAGTGTGCTCAGCACCTCTAGCCCATTGGGGCAGACACAGAGAACGAAAGCAGCAGAGCAAGGTGGGAAAGAAGGCCATCACAGGAGTCCGACCACCCTGAGCATGACCCGTGACTCCTCCATCACATATGACACGGTGATCTGAGCACACCACACCTTGTTCTTTTTGTGTTTCCCCATGTGTAAATGGGGTAACAGCAACATCTGCTTCCCAGGCTCACCATGAAGATGAGATGAGATGATATCAAAATGCACCTTGCATATAGGAAGCACTTAAAAACGTTAGCTACTATCATTTGAAACATTTTAATTGGTGCATTACAGTTATATATAAAATTGGGATGCATTGTGATGTAATCATACTTGCACACAGCATAATGGGTCAACTTTATTCCCCAGTTCTCTCCCTTTCTCTCCTCTCCTCCTTCCCTGCTACTGACATTTTTATGATGGTGGTCATGTCCTTTCAGCTGTCCATTTCCTATCTGTTCACCTCCATCTTTCCCACGGTGCCTCATTTCTCTGCTCCAACCTTAATATCCCCCCTTCTCTTGCAGAGAAGGTGACATCAAGCAACTCTGGCTGCAGCTGAAGAAGGAGGAACCTCACCTACTGTCCAACTTCGAAGATTTTCTAACCAGAATCTTCTCCCAACTCCAAGAAGCCCATGAGGAGAAGAATGAACTCGAATGTGCCCTAAAAAAGTGGGTACCCAGTCTCAAGCACTCTGTGTGCCTGTGCATGGAAACCCAAAACATGAAGAGCTCCTTCTACTTTCCACAGAGCCTTGTCTGGGAAGGGCTGGGCTGGTTGCCATCCTGTGTCTACTCTTAACCCCTCGCTCACATTTTCTCAGGACTCGCCGTATGCTGGGTGCTATTCTAAATGCCTTATATACTCTTTCACCCTCAGGACAATCCTTTGAGGTATGGACCATCTACCATTATCCACATTTTATAGATGAGGACATTGAGGCACCAAAAGGTTAAGTAACACACCCCAGAATGCAGTTTCTAAGTGGTAGAGCCAGATAGCCTGGTGCCCAGGACTTGGAGGAAGGGTGTTGCCTACCTCTGGGCTGTAAGACCCCAGGGTTCTGGGCCTCCACTGACTCTGGCTTGGCCCTCATTCTGCAGAGGCAGCACATCTGCATGGTGGTCTAATGAATTAGCCCCTCCTGACTTCCCTCTTCGTTCTCCGCCACTGCTCTCTTTGCCCCCATGGCTTCTCCAGGAGATAAGAGACAAAGGCGGGCTCAGAAGGAAGTGCTACAGAGCCAAATCACTGCCAGCAGTCAGGTGCATCCCAAGACTGGGGACAAGAGCCACAGTCATGGCGCCTGTGTGAGAACTGATGTGTGGTCATGGCACTGTGCTTACCCAATCCCTCGGTGTGTTTAACGCAGAGAGCTCACATTTGTGAAGCCTGGAATTGATATGGTGTGAGGAAGGACGGTTTGTAACCCTGAAGGTGATGCTGAGACCCAGGGCTAGGTTTGGGCAGAGCTTGGATGTATACCAATAGGACACCACCATCCAGTGTCTGCCACTCGCTCTTGTCCTGATCCAGGGATTTGCTCATATTCTATATAATCCTCAACAAGTCCACAGCTAGGAGAATCGGCAGACCACCTGCTCCTCTGTGCACATGCTTCCCTGCAGAGTTTGTTCCCGCATGGAGGGTTTCAGAGTCTAGGCTGAAATAGTCCTAAAGGAAGTATAATTAATTGAAAGAGAGCTCCACGCGCCTTGCTGTGTAGATCTCCATCTGCATATTACCCGAGCCCCAGCTCCTTTTCATCCTGTGCCTCCCCGTATCAACTCTCAAAATAACTCGCTGGGGTAGATTCAAATCTGGGGGCAGGGAAGGACCTGGAGGAATCTACATTCTAGGTAAGTTGAGGCCAAGTAGTGCTGGAGAATACTCAGTGGCTGGAGGACTGTTAAGAGCATCCTGGGGAGAGGCCCCCAAGGCTCAGGGGAGGGAAGGGTTGAGGGGGGCACTTGTTTGTAGCCTTTGTATCATTACACCATAGAATCAGACAGATCTGAATGTGAATCTTGGTTCTGCCACTTACTAGCTGGCCAATTCAGGTTACTTAACCTCTCTGAGACTCAGTTTCCTTATCTTTAAGATAGGAATGGTCCCGGCACTGTGAGAATTAAATGTGATCATAGGTATAAGTATTTGGAATAGTGCTTGCATACAAGCAATTGACAGATGTCAAAAGAATAATAATTATTGTCTTAAATAAGTATCTTTGTCAGTCTTAGAGGATTTGTCTGGCTGAAGCCGGGGATTTGGGCCTTGAGGGGAAGTTTAAAGTTGCTTTTATTTCTAGACACCGTGCTGTTGAGCCTGGCTTCATGAAGTGTAGTAAATGGATCAGCTGCATTAGCATCACCTGGAAATATCTTAGGAATGCACAGGATCTCAGGTCTTGCCCCAGCCACGCTGAATCTGCATTGTCATGAGATGCCCAGGTGCTTGGAGATAAGGGAGGCTGGGAGTCAGGAGATCTGAATCCCGTATGGTGCAGCAACAACCAATTCTGTGATCTTGCTGAGTTTCTTGGCCTCTCTGAGCCTCAAGTTTTCCATCTATAAGTGAGGGAGCTGGATCAATTTCTGGCCCCACCTCACCTCTACTCTCCTCTGACCTGGAAAAGCCACTATAAAGCCAAGGCAGCCCTTCCCAGAGGGGAGGTACTTTTTTTTTTTATCTCCTAGAGAGGGTCATTGAGTCTGAATGGGTGGGCAGTTACACAGCCCATGGCCTGGCATCTCATCTCCAGGGCCTCCTCTGCTGGCCTACTCTCCTGCAGAGAGAGACAAATGCCCTTGATAAACTGGAGAGCCTCTTAGCCCTGACATCCATCTTACAGTGGCCTCTATAAGTGCTTTTGTCCTAATTTAGTAATTGCTTTGAATGTTCTTGAGATGAAAGTCAAGGCCACCGTTGGCTGCGTGCGCAAAACCATCTCAGCTAAAGTGTTCAGCCCCTCCAAGCCTGTCCTTGGATATCCTTGCCAGCTACCCCTGCCTGAGGTCAGCTGATCAAGGCCATCTCCTGGCTAGGGACCTCTGGTAGGGCTGGGGTCTCACTGGCATCTCTGACAGCCTCATTCAGGAAGTATGCTCTGGTATAGAACCAGAGAATTTGCAGGTGGTAGTGAGCTGGGCAGAAGGAGGACCTGGAGCTCTTCCTGAATCACCTCCTGTGTGAGCTCAGGTAACGCACCTTGCCTGGCAAGTGCAATGTGAAGGGACCTGGTGTTTTTCAAAGTGAGATGGCTACTCACTGGAAGAATCCCCATACAGTCATGGTAGGAGTATCTGAAACCAAAGTTTAATGAAATGATACTCACTCTCACTACATGTGACACTGAGATTTTTATATTCGAGTCTTTATTCTATTAAAAAAAAAGGTTGGCTACACATTGCTGGTGGCCCAGAACAGAACATCTATAAAGTCCCAGCTGATTCATAACTTCTGCAGCTCAGGATTGGGGACTCCAGTACTCTGGAGTGTTGGTGGGAAGGAAATCAGTCTTATTTAAGAGCCAGCATCATGGACCAATTGCCTCAGACACCCATCTTAGTCATGGGGCACAGAGGGCTTTATAAGGAAAGGAAGGAGGAGCAGGGGACAATGGGCAGGCAGGCTTCCTGCTGAGCAGGGCTTGAACATCCTGGGTTTGTGTCTCTTCCCCCGCCCCCACTTCCAACCAGAGCTCTGAAACCGACCTTTGCCTCCCAGGGCTAGTTACAAACATATTGCATTCTGCAAGTGTTTTGTGTTGGTTGATGCACAGAATTAAAGAAGAAGGAGGGGCATTCTGCATTCTGGTGTTATCTGAAGGCCCCAGATGTTCTGGTTTCTGTACCAGAGCAGATTATTAGAAAGATTGTCTAGCCCTTAAGATCTTCATCATGTGGGCGTGGCTTTCTTCAGAACTGGAAGGCCAGGCAAAGGGAAGGGAAACAGCTCTGTAAAGGACAACTCCCAAACCAGCGGTCACTGCTATAAGAAGTCCAACAAGAAACATCTCAATGGGGTATAAAAGATTTAAGTGGGATTCTTTGCAAGCAACCCAGGGTGAGGTTAAGTGATTCTGAGACGTCTTTTTGAAAGTGAGTTTGATGATGGTTTGAGCTTGTTTGGGGGAGGAGCAGGTCCAGGCTTTAGAGAAGGAAGTGGAAGAAAGGGCTGGATAGAGTCTGGAGGAGTCCCAGGAACAGCCATCCTGGTGAGCTGTCAGATTGTCGCCCAGCTCGGCCACAGGCTCGCTTTTCAGCAGAGGTATGACATTTCAGCTCCATCTGGAAAATGTCGGACGATGGAGATAAGTCACAGCTGCTGCGTGTCCCTCCCTGGGCTGGGGCCAGAGGGAGTGAAACGGGGATCTACGTGTTATCAGCACCTAGCATTTAAGAAGCACTTACTTTGTGCTGGGGGCTGAGCAAGGCAGGTGGATCCCAGCTTCCCTATCCTTGCGGGACTGTCCAGGCAGAGGTTATGCAAAGAGAAATTCTGCACAAGGGTGACCAGAAGGTCTCCAGAAATATCACAGCAATGGTAGCCTTTGCTGCCTTCCCTTTTGCAAACCTCACACTTTGATTCTTCTTCCCATGGGTAACTGAGAAAATGAGACTGACCTCTGGCGGAGTGTGGTCTTACCCAAGTTAGGCAGGATGCACACTCCCTGTCCCCAGATCCCCAGACTGGGCCATGACCCTCTGGGGGTTGTTGCTTCAGTGCGTGAAAAAGGTTCTCCCAGCTTCCCCCTCACAGTCACACCCAGGTCTCAGGAGGGAGGGGATGCTGTCTGGATGGATGTCTTGGGGCTCCAGTGGGTCCTTGTGCTCTCCATGACTCGTTGGGACTTCTTGCTTGAACAGAAAGGAGACAAGGCACTGATCAAGAGAGTGTTAAGCTGGCACCCAGGGCAAAGGAGAGCTAGCTGTACTCATGCAAAAGGGTGATGGGGTTGGCTAGAGCTTTGTTAATTGGCCTTAGCACATTTGAAAAAGTGGTTTTCTTTTCCTGGGCCAGCACTTCAGTCTTGAGGGAGGGGTCGTCTGCGTCCCAGTGCCGATGTTACATGTCTCATATTGGAGTCGCTTCCTGCATAAACGTCTTTATCCTGCAATAAGGATGAGTTAGGTGGAGAGTGGTGCAAGCACAGATCATTCCAGTAACAGGTCAAGGGGCCTGGGAATGTGCTGTTTCCGTGACCCCTCAACAGTTTTACCCTTTGCGTGGTTTGTTCTTGGAGAGTCCTGGTGAGGGTGTTCTGGCTTTAATGACACCTGGTTTCTGGGGCCAATAAGACTGTTAGAGATGAGCGAGAGGGTGGGGAAAGATCACATCTTGCTCTGAACAGCTGGCGTGCCGTGAGTTACAATGGGGGAGCAGGGCAGAGCGGATCCCGTGCTTTTACCTGCTAACAAGCTAGGTGTTAAGGCCCAGGAGCGTGTTTGCCCTTTTCAGTTTGCAGGTGTGGGCTGACGGCCTCATCCCCCCTTAATCGTAAAGGGTGCTGCTTTTCATGGGGTCCTGCAGTGGGTGTCAGAGCCCAACCTGCATGGGCAGAAATAACCAGAACTCTCCTCACCTCATTCCCGTGGATTTTTTTTTTAATTGCATATTGTAAATAAGACAAGTACGAGAGCATCCAATTTCCACCCCCTTGTCTTTTGGGACAGAGGTTGTGGAAATCTCATATTTGGGTCAGAATCTGGGTTCAGCATTTGCCCTGTGTTACATGTCCACTTGGAAATATCTACAGTCCCATGGGGCAAGTTGGAGGACAGAGTCCAAAACAAGAGCCTGGGACTGAAGCCCGGTGTCTCTGCTGAACTTGCAGAGGGAGATGGTTTCTCACTAGGCTTCCACTTCTCTCTGAGGAGGTGGGGGTTGGATTGCAACTGAATTCCCAGGGCAGAAAAATCAGAGAACTGCATACTTTAACATGAGGGTTGTGGGGAGTTTAGATATAAGGAAGAACTTCTAGCCATCACAACCAGCAATGCCTTTGCCATGAAATCCACTGTCTACATTTACCTCTTCTAGAAAAAGAAGGAGGAGGAAGAGGAGGAGGAGGAGGGAAGGAAGAAGGAGGAAAGGAAGAAGGAGGAGGAGGAGGAGGGAAGA
>PVKS010016179.1:0-14165 GCA_004027875.1 Aplodontia rufa
ATCAATGTCCTCTGGTGAGAAGTCTCTGTTTAGCTCTTTGGCCCATTTATCAATTGGGCTGTTGGTGATTTTGTAGCTGACATTTTTGAGTATTTTATAGATTCTGGATATGAGACCCTTGTCTGAGGAATCATAGTCCATGATACTCTCCATTTCTGTAGGAAACCTCTTGATTCTTTTGATTGTTTCCTTGGCAGTTACTCTGTGAATTTTTTTAAAAATATCAATCCCTTTCCTCCCTTCCGTTTTTTACTATCTTGCAAAACTTTTTGATTATACTTATTTATTGTCATTACTCCATCATACCAATGAGCATTTTTTGAACACTTTCACTGAACATGCTTTTAGATATATTATTTCATTTACTTCTCAAAATAATCATTTGCCTGTTATACAGATGTACAAAGACTCAGTTAGGTTAGGCAACTTGTCCAAAGATGCAGCTAGTAAGTAGTGAGGCAGGATTCTACCTGGGGCAGTCTGATTCTAGAGTGGCTTCATGGCAACTATTTTCATGAGTCTGGTCTCCTTACCTAGATTACAGATCTTGTGAAGTAGTAGTTATAATCTATTATTTGAAGTTCATGCCATGCCTCCTCTCTTAGTATTACAGTTGTGATCACATAATATTGATTAAATTAATGGGTGAATGAATGAATGAATGAATGAAATTTATCTATAAAATATGGTGAAAATAGATATCCTGTGAAAACTTGAGAAAAATGAAAATCAGGGTATAATGGTATCTAATCATGATAGTAAAAGCAATGGAATACAGACTTTCACTGTGCTTTGCAGTGGACGGAATACTGGAGTGAAACTGTGAGAGGTAAGAAGTGGGCTGGATATATATCAGTTTAAAGGGAAAACTTGGTGAATGAATGTGGAAATATATTGAAGGATATTACTGCAAAGTGAAAAAACCTAATTATACTAATGGAAGATACATAAGTGTTTAAAGAAATAAAAGCACAATCAGTTATGATCATCAAATGGTAAAAAAATTAACATTTTTAAGTTATCAACATTGGATATTGCATAAAAATAAACTTATACTACAAATCATGAAAATAAAGTCATGTCAATCTCCCCAGAAAATTTTAGCTCCAAAATACTACAGCATATTAACATCCACTTTGAATTGCTAGATGCCTGGTCCATTTGGTTATGTAGAAACTGCCCACTGACAGAGTAATCAACCAAGTTAACTTTATGTTAGTCCAGTTCTACCATCATAGACATCAATACATGGTGAAGTTCAAGGATTCTAAAGTTGGGCACACCTAGCCTGACCTGAATGATGTAACATTCCACTCAAACTCTGGTATTGATCAGCAAATCTCCAGCTCAACTCATTCATTCTACACAGAAAGAAATGGTTGTTAGGGCTTTTTAGGTTTCCCTTCTGCCTTGTTTCTTTAAAAAAAACATTTTCACAGAATTATTAAAGTAAATATCACATATAGTATTTAAATGGTACCTTTAACTCTGCAAAAAATATAAATTAATTGAAAAGTTGAATTTCAGACACTAACCAAGCAGGGAACGTTTTGTCTCGGCATAGCATTTTCAAATTCAGGCTACTATAAATTCATATGTAAGCATCCAGAATTGTAAAACCAATACTTTGCAGAGATAGTAAGGCATTATTGCTTTATTCAACATTTCCTCTGAAGCTCCTGCAACAGGCAAACCTTTCCAATTCCAATAAAATGAACATTATTGATATTGATTCACAAATATAGTATTTATGGATCATCTTCTGTGCCAGGCACCGTGCTGAAATGTGACTTATATGCATTGATTCCATAAATGCATCTAGCAAGACACGTGACCAATGCACATGTGTGCAGTTCTTATATAAGATAATTAATGAAATAATTGCTATTGTGTGAGTCAGTCAAGTTAACAAGACAATTACCAGAGAAGTGTTTATTTAATAGATGTTTGCTGTAATATTTGGTATGTTTTCCCACCTGTTTCCACCAATAGATTTATTTTTCAGAATCTCAGGAGACATTTCTATAACTTAAATATTTTCTGGACGGGAGAAAGATACAATATGGTTTGGATCTTAAGTGTCAAAATTATTCCCGATACTTATTAAGTACCTATCCACCCCACCTTCAGAGCAATTATTAGAGAGTAGTGGTCTCCATTTCAAGTATTTTTTTCTCTAAGAACCTAGACATTGAATTGGAGCTTATATTCTTTGATTATTCTTATGTCTAAAAATGCAAGACAAAGTCCACTGAAGAATTCTTAATATTTTTGATGTCTCAGTGGATATAAAAGGAAGTGTAGAAATCCATGAATTGCATTGTGCATCTACACATATTGCTCACTGGAGATGTGTGGCCTAGTTGATCGTATAACCTCTCTTAACTTCTGATTCCTCAACTGTTAAGATTAGATTGGTCATGACAAGAATGCTCTTATGATAATAAGATAATGGATATAAGGCACTTTGCAAATTCTACAGTGGCATAAATAATGCTTTTAATCTTAATTTCATAGGTATTTCCACAATTAGACTACCTTACTAATACAGTAAATTGTAACTCATCTCAAATTATCATCCTCTTTTCAAACTTCATTAGCCCACATTTACGCATGATAGAGACAGTTACAAAAATTCTTTGAGATGGCTTTCATATTGGAACCTACTGTGTTTGAAGAAGAATTTAATCATTATCTTAATATACCAACAGAATGCCAACACTTTACCAGGGCAACATGTAATATGCTCACGTTGATCAGACAGGATCTGATTTTGTCTTCTTGCCCAATGTTGAGGGTTAAGAAAACAGTTGGTTATAAAGGAATAGAATAATATTCACTGGCCCACCTAACACTACCTCATGACTTTTCTGTTTCTTAGAAATTTTCTAGTTGTGCGGAACTTGAAGTAACTTCCCAGAAGTTAACCTCTTGCAGTGCTCACCTGCAGGCAGGTAGCTGCAGCTCCAAGGTCCCTTTAGGATAAACCGTACCAGATAACTCGGAAATGCCTGAATTTTTGATATGCAACAGACACTTCCCAGGGAAAGCAAAACTCACCCTGGAGCCCCCCACGTACAAATTATAGTCACCATTTAAACCATCATCACAGTATTTGAGGTTAGTAAAACATATTGCTTGAGCTATAAAACATTCTAAACTAGCATTCCAAATGTCTTGCCTCCAGCAAGCACTTAAATTAAAGTTTCAGACAGCTGGCACTGGAATCATAATAACAGTTTTACACAAAGGGATTGGCTAAACATGATTATTGTTTTGATAATTTATTGTCAACATGCATTATTGTGCCCTGATCCCTATGCTTGGCTTTGTTTCTTTTCTGTTGCAACAGGTGACGAGGTCTGGCTCATGTGATAGGAAAAAAAAAATTGTTGCCCTGGTCCTAGGTAGAAATTGCTCTCTTTCTCTCTGTCTCTCTCAGTCTGTCTCTCTCTCTCTCTCTCTTTCTCTCTCTCTCTCTCTCTTTCTCTCTCTCTCACACACACACGTGAATCACAGCATATTCCAAAATCTGATCATCATTTCTGTCTCTTTCCTATGAATTGCTTTGTTAGTCAAAGGGTAAAATCTGCCAATAATATTCTTAGTACTATCGTTACCAAAAAAAAAAAAAAGTCAAATCTAAATACAATCTAGATTCCCTTGGAATATCTATTTTCCAGAGCCTCTCTCTGTGGACTAGATTGAAGCAGAAAATGCCACAGTATTTCTTTTGTAACTTGAAGCATGTACTGGCAGCCTTGTCTCTGGATAGGCATATGAATGCTGGTTCACCCAAGACACAGACAAGTCTGCTGATAGCTATTTGCCCTTTAGCCAATTCTAAAACACAATATTTTGCAGTCTTATTAACATATTTTCGAGGATAACAGATTCTCTGCCACTCCAACTTGGAACACTTTGAAAGATTTTATTTTCACCACCAAGAAATAATCATGATTGACAGTGATCTTCCATTTCACTCAGATTGGTCCCATTCCCAGACAGAGGTACACATATAAAATTATATTTTTACTATTTATATTTAATACAATGGATCATACATGCAAGTTTTTCCCCCCTCGGTCTTTTTTGAATACTTAGAAGCAGTACAGTAAAAGTCTTTTACTATTTTAATGTTTAATGCTAATCACAGGTGGTAAGAATTGTTACAAAAGTGCAACAGGCTATTGTATCTTTCTCTGAAAAAAAAGAGCAGTAAAATACTTAAAAGCAGGAGAAAGAGTCAATATGTTTGAATGAGCCAGGAGGAAAATAAAAGATACTTCTGAGTACCTTTAAATTTTTCTCTGAACATGACTTTTCCATTGACTTTAATTAATATTTCATTAAACCCTGGGTTTGGAAAGCTTTTAATTGAGAGAGAATTTGCTTACTGGGCATAGTTTTTGAGCTAAGAAGAGAATATCTATAATGAATGGCTCTTTCAACTTTATAGCTAAGTTCAACTTTGTTCTACCTTTGCAGAAACTGATTACAGATCTGCTCTTAAGAAATGAGCCATGCCACAATAATGATTTTTATCTTGTAATAGCGTGGCACAAAGTTGGCTGTGGTGTACTTTATGAGTATATTGCTTGCTGACAAATTAATCTAATTAGAAAAAGTGAAGGTTTATAATTGGAGTTAACTAGAATTTAACTGGTTATTGCTCATCAAACCTCCATCACCTCCTCTAGAGACGGGTTGCCTAAGTTCTTCAAGCAGTCACATCTTGTCTGCAGTCCAAACTCTTAAGTGTGATTTCCAAAAATCCTGCTTCAAGAGAAGCTGATAGAGCCGCCTTTCCACAGCCATAACAACAATGAAACGCGAAAGCACGGTATTTTCCTACTGTTTGGGAGAGCAAATCTCCACTCCTACCTTCTCTCCACCCCCTTCCCCCACTACTGAGAGTATTTTTATATAGTTCAAGTCCCTATTGGTCTGCAGTTTGCAGTGCGGTTTAAAAAGTAATACATCTTTTCTTAGATGTACCCCAGTTTCTGCTTTTTAATAGACATGGTAATGAGCTTCTGGGTCTTCATTTCCCAGTGAGCAGAGAGCTCAAATAAATCTTTGATTGTTCACAACCCAGGAGAAGATTCCGGAGCACTGGGATCCAGTGAGGTCTCTCTAAACAAGTATTATTTTAAGTGTATTTTTTTAATATTGGACTTTCCTGATGCCGTTGAATTTTTTTTTCAAATGTAGTCAGTGACACCTGCTTATAATGAATTTCGAGTGAAATTCTTTATGCAGTGAGTTGGAATGAAGGAAAGTTGCCAGCTGTTTCAGAGCAGCATAATATACTAACTGTGATATTAACTACAGTAAAGGGTTCCTGTAGGTAAAAGGAAAAAAAAAAAGCTTTGCTCTAAACCTGTACAGAAACATGTCCACCTGGGCAGTTTAGGTTTTGTTTGCCTGATTTCAAAACTCTGAGAGATATTCTGCTTTCTGCAGATGAAAGTATGCCAATGTGAAATGAAGTTTGACCACTTTGGAGAAAGTTCATTGTTTTTGGAGAATGTGACTTATTTACATCCAGCATGATTTGATTCCTCATTAACGGAATACATTCCAACACGGGGAGGGGGGATTAAAAAGATTGTCTGACAAATGTACAAAATGCAATTAAATATTTTTCTTGATTCTTGAAAGTCAAAACATCCTTTGAACTATATCTGTCTTCAATTGCATTAATAACTCTGAAAATAGAAATCCTGAAGCTGCAAAGATCCAGTGTTGCCAGATTTTCATAAATTTAATGGGAAAAAATATACTTCTTTTAATTTTTATTGATAGAAGATTGAGGGAGCCATGAGCTCATGTATACATTTTGATATGACTTCAGGTAGTGCTTGAAAAAATACATATTACATTGACTAGATTTTTTTATTGTACTTGAGGTGATGGATGATGCTTCCATTAATTCTAAAATAATCGTTCAAAATTATCTTCCTATTACTAAAGACACAACTCCAACTATTTCCCCAGTCAGCTGGATGATGGGAGGTTGAGAAATATTTTGATTTAATTTTTGTATTCGTGTCCTTTAAAAGAAAATGGTTGCGTGAGCCTGTCCCTGCAGCTTTGGCCAATTGACTATGATTGAACGCTTTTTCTTATTACTGCTCACTGGGATCTTCTTATGAAATGCACATTTCATTTTTATCCAGGACCTGGGGTTATGGGACGACAGAGGAATATTATTTGAAATTCGGCACTCCACAGTCTATAGAAAGCTGCCCACCAAGATTGTGTAAGAGTTATAATTTTAATTCTTTTTACAATGACAAGGTTATTTTGAAGTTAAACGATCATTATCTCTTAAACCAAACAGCACTGTGGCAGTTTTAGTAGGACATGGTGGCTTATTCTAATTGGTAGGATTGGTAGATTCCTATGCTGGATTTTAGATCTAAGAATTTCCAAATTAATAGGGTGATTGAAGAGGAGGGATATATTTGCAATCTGTTTGGGCTGGAATGGGTACTTGGTGCCACATATCTTAATGCAGCAAGCCATCATTATGATTATTACTGCCTCCCTAGGTAGCCTGGTAGACGTAGATACCTGCTCTTCCTCTGTCTCCACCAGTTACTTCCTAACAATTTGTGAAAAATCACTATTGACCAGACAACAATGCCAGCCTCTGTAATATCAACATAGGATGGGCTTAACATTGACGTTGGTCAATGGAGAGGCTGAATTTGCAGAACCCTGGAGGTCTAAGAGCACAGATGCTCGGCGGAAATGAAACTGAATTCAGTCCTGCAATATCCTGCCTGTGAACAGAATCCACGCAGCTCTGTTTCTCAGTTTGAGCTTCAGCTATGATATTCTCTGTATATAGAGTCTGCATTATCGGCAGGGTTTGATCATATGACATATGAAGATTCATATTGCCTTTGTATAAAAAGAAAAAATAAATTAGAGGTAGTTTTTTACCACTGATAATAGAATAAGGATTTTTTTTTAAAAACCAAACATACATAAGCAAAGCAGCACTCATACATATATTCACAATTGCAAAATAAGCACAAAAAAATTTAGAACCAGTATAAAATCAAAATTGCAAATTCATTTGTGTGTACAGTATTTAGAAGTTTCTATTTCCAATATGTAATCCATCTTCCTCAATAAGAAATTAAAGATTAAATAGATCAAATAACCTCATGGATCTTTCAAAGTAGGAGATGGGGAAATTTGTTTATTTTTACACATTAACAACAAGGGTTTTTCACCATTGCTGCACACTGTAAAACTAAATAAATCCAGATAAAATCAAATTAATCAAATGAGAGCTGCATATGTCACAAAGGAAGTTTGGAACATACTGTTTCCTCCTTCTTGTCCTCTTTCTTTATAATTATTTATAAGAAAGGATCACATATTTGACTTTGTGGCATTTAAAACATTTAAAAGTCAAGGTTGTTCAAATAAAAATATAGATTTAAAGTTTTCTTTTTTACAAAAAGAGAATTAATTATTATTTTTCATCTGGTTTTTTTTTTTATTTTCCTCCATTTAGTTGTTTATGTGGTGCTGGCAATTGAACCTGGGTCCTTACACATGCCAGGCTAGCACTCTACTGCTGAGACACCTCTCCAGGCCCTGAAGATTTCTTTGAAGGGTTTGTTCTGGCAACAATAGACCTTCATTCCTATCTACAAACAAAAGGCTTGACTTGCATATCTGCACCTTAGACCAAGCACGCCCTGTTCCCTCTCTTCTCTTTTGTGACAGTCTTCACTTGGGCCACTCAACTGAGTCACTAGCATGACCACTGTGGCCTTCTGTTTGGCAGGCAATCTCTGACGTAAAGTGGGAACAGTCCCCACTTTCTGACTTCCCTCACATCTCTGTTCTCTGTCAGGGACCGCCCTTTTAGACCATGTCAACGTACCCACCATCTCCCAAACTTCATTTGCGACTTTATATCCTGATAGTTTTCCCAAGACATTCCCTTCATTTTTGAATTCCAATCCATGTCTGTCCTTTGTCCGAGACCCTAGACGAAAACCTCCCTTCTGTATTGCTCTTTCCATTGTCTTCTTGTCTGCCCTGGCCCCGAATCTATTACAAGGGCCCTCCACACTTTGATACATGATAGATTCAACAAGAAAGACTGCATCATTAAAAAATAATTTTTTAATTAGCCAGGTTCAGTGGTGCACACTTGTAATCCAACAGACTCAGGAGGCTGAGGCAGGAGGATTGCAAGTTTGAGGTCAGACTCACCATTTTGGCAAGGACGTAAACAATTTAGTGAGTCCCTGCCTCAAAATAGGAAAAAAAAAGTTTGATGAGGACATAATTCTGCATTAACATGCCCCAAATTTCAATCCCTAGTACAAAGAAAAAATACTAATATTGGATGAAATTTTTTTTAAGAGAGAGAGAGAGAAAAAGAATCAATTTTTTTTTCATCTAGACTTTGCTTAGTTGTGTATGTGGTACTGGGTGGAGTTGGAACCCAGGTCCTCACACATGCCAGGCAAGTGCTGTAACCATTGAGCCACTACTCCAACCCCATTGGCTGAAATTAATAACCTGGATTTCCTCTTCAATTTCTTAACAACTACACTGTAGATGATCTGCTATATTCACTCATAATTCGCCTTGGAGTTAGAATCCAGCCACTGTCATCATATATTTACAATCATTCCTTATGTTTTCCTGTGACTGTTTCTACATTTCATTTTTAACTCTATATCAAGTCTTCTTCACTAAGATAACAAATACCTGAATGAAAGGACCAAATCTTACATTCCTTGGTGCCTCTTCAGAGGAAGTGATATGGTCCTCTGATGATGTCTGTGGAACATGCCATCTCTCTTGTGTCAGAATTCACATTTCGTACCACTTCTGACATACATATTTTATTCTAAGTGAAATAGTAACAGGCCACACTTTCTTTAAGAGTAAGGATTACATATCTTACTCAACTTTGTATTCTTCTTAAAGATGATCACCCTCTCTGTGTTTGTATTAGAGAAAGGTAACCAATCATCAAAGCATACTGCTGATTCAATGGACATTAGAGTCTACTACATAGAAGGCCTCAAAATAACATTTGAATCACCAACAATTCACCAAGCATTCACGCTCACAGTTCATATGTCTGCACATCCCTGAGGACACAAAGTCCAGGAAGCAGGAGGCCTTATGACATCCCACAGATGTGCGTGGACATACTTGACAGAAGGGTACTCCTGCTTCCTTCAAGATCATACCCCTACTAGCACATCCCTTTGTTGCTAATGATTTTAAATTGTACTAAGAAGGCAGCTAAACACAGATGAGACAACTTCCACCATTGGCCATTGCCTCAATTGAAGGTGTTAACTCTCCCAGTCAAGTTGACACATATCTGAAGGGCTTATTTCCTCAAAGCAGTACAATGGTAATCAGTTGAGTGTGTTATCTACCCTAAACCAGTCCTTTAAGGACAAGGGACACAAGAAGGGTAAATTTTGATTTATGAGTTGAGAATAAGAATGAAAAGAAGAAGAGTTCTTGAGTGGAGAGTCCTGGTGAGATATCAGTGTTAGGGACCTTTAAATTAGGCAGAGGTAGGTATGAAGCGGGTAATAGCTATTTTTGTAAAGGCTGCCATGTAATCTTGAAAAGAAATATCTTGTGTTTTAAGACATTGACTTCAAATTTCCCTGTTTCTTCAAATTCCACAAATTCCAAAACATGGGCTTTTCTCTTAGCCTCCTCTTAGTTTCTTGGTCTCTTATACCCAATGCATTATGTACACACATGTGCATGCGGGCAGTTTGGGTTCCTTATTCTGTTTACTTCCTACAGAGGAAACATGAAGGAATGATGAGATGGTCAGCATTTCATATCAGGCTTCCAACTCTTGTATAAATAGCTTCAAAAACGACTGGGCTGAATGTTCACTGGTGCCTGTGTCTATGTCCTCATGGATCTGTGTTAAGGATTTCACATTTTGCATTGCTGAACAGCTTTCATTAGAAATTTTAAAGGAAAATATGTTAGCCAAAGAAAACATTGCAACTTATTTGTGGAGTGGGGTGGCCTCCAATAAGTTTCTTAGACATTGTTTTTTTTTTTTATTTTTATTGACAAAGAAAAATGAGTCTGACTTGGGGGGGGGGTTGTTGTAAAGGTTGATAGAACATGAAATTTCCAACAGAGTGACAGACAAAAATGAGACTTCCCCAGCATTCCTTTACTTGGCTTTACGTGCTTTCAAATGGTCCTTTGCAGAAATTCGTAACTTTTGCATCTTTAAGCAAGTCACAATGAGTGTTCAGTTTTGCTCCAACTTGGATACGAGACTCTCACAAAAGCAGAAGCACAATGAGAATTTATGGATTGCCACAATAGCTACCTGTGTGGTTCTGGTGCCATCGAAGAAGGTATCTGGCCAGCAGAATGAGCAGGTTTCACTCCTGGGCAGCTTTGTTATTGAAAAGAAAGGGATGAAGGAAGTCTTGAGAAACCTGTCTTGAGCACATTTCTTTGTAGTGTCTCTATTTCCTGGATTCTCCTACCTAGATTATTTAAAATCCTAGAAGAAACATAAAGCTATATAAGTGTCTTTTCCAAACATATCTCAATATCTCTGTCAATATTCACTTGGGATATACCACTGATTCTGAGATTGTCAAAGGATATTTCTTCTAGATTAATAGCCTAAATTAATTAATTAGCTTCGTTCTCTCATTGCCTTCCCCTCTCTTCCTCTGTCTTCCCTTCCCCCTTCCCAATTGCTTCTCCTCTGTGTCTTTCCTTTCCCTTCTGGAGGAATAATTTATCCATCCTTGAAGATTTGCATTCCCCCAAGAATTTTGCATATATGAGCTGTGAGGTTATATTAATTTACATTCCTATTTTGAAGTCATATATGAAACATACAGCTAGAAGAAAATTGACATGGGATCTTACAATTATTTTCTTTTTATTCTGGGGAAAAATACAAAAAAACAAATTATGGGAAGCATTGGAGACTACAGTGAGAAACCCCAGAGAACCCTGAATCAATTAGCCTTAGAGCAATTTTTGGCAGTAATCACGTGAGGTTGGTCGAGAAATTTACAGTTGCATGATTAGAGAAGAATCATTTCCCACTGAGAAGGGAGGCAAACAGAGTCAATGAGTCGATGTTTATGACTTCTCCATGATCACTGTTTTGACTTTTCTCCAAATCCAGTCCCACTACAGTAAGGTAGAGACATGAAAGAGTTTACCAGCTGTATCCATCAATTAATTACCAAGACTTTAGGGTCCTCTGAAGTGCCAGAGAGGCATTAGCTTTGTTAATGTTCAAGGAAACCCTCCTATGTCGGTAAAGAGTTATCTTTACTGTGCTCTAAGTTTAAAAAAAATAAAAATAATAATAATTTTCCCTTATGTAGTGTTAAAATGGAGAGTAAAATCATAAAGGTGGAGAGGTTATTTAATAACTAGAGATTGAAAAATACGGCTAGATTCTCCCCCCACCCACTCGCTCCTCTGCTCCTACTCCTCTGCTCCTGTCTCCTCCTACTGCTCATGGAAGGAACAGAGTAGAAGACAACTGCCATGAAACCAGCCAATCAAGAGGTTGAGCCAGTTAATCAGGATCTCTGTGGCTGCCCATTGTTTACAGAGGAAAGGGGCCCCAAGATTCTTGATCTCAAATAGTGGAGGGCTACAAGTCAGGGCCTTTCGCACTCCAGCAAGCAGTTGCTGCCTCAATTTAATTAACTGCCTATCCCTGCCCTGGTGTGACTTGCATGGCCAGGAAGGTGTTTCCCAAGGAAATCAGAATGGGGGGCAGAGCGGGAAAGAAGGAAAAAAATAGGTTCAGGAGGGCAATAAGGCGGGGGTTAACAACGCTGCTTAAGATCAAGGGCTGGAGTGCTGAGATGCTGCCAGACTTGAAAACTTTAATTTACTGTCACTGTTAGCCCCCTTTGAGGTTTATGGTGGTATTTATACACACAGCATCAATCACATGAAACAAGGAGGGGATTTATAGTTTGTTTTAAAGACTGCAAATGCAATGTAATGCAAATAGCTTGCCTCATGGGCATTTACGTTTAATGGGAAAATTACAGATGCAAAAGATTGGTAGAACAAATTTTAAATTGACTTTATTACATCTAGTGCTTTTCAGAGAATACTATTAAAAAAAAAAAGAAAAAAAGATATGGTAATGGAGTTCTACACTGTAGCCTGACAACTTAAATTCCACTTAACTGACTTTCTTTTTTTTCTCTCTCTCACTCTTTTTTGTTTGGTTTTATTTTGTTTTCGTTTCCTGCATCTTCTTGCTTACATTATCCTTACAATAAGTTGGACTGAATGAAAAAAATCCCCAGGATCATAACCTGATTAGGAGTTTTATTTTTCTCTATTTCGTTTCATATCACATTTTTTAGGCCCACCAAATCACATTTCCATACGATGCGTAGCCATAAAAATTATATCATGGTTGCATATGTATTTAGCCTACACTTTAAAATGGCTATTTGAAAAAAAAAATACTGTATTTTTAGAACAGAATTTTTAAAAGGTGCTGAGATTTCCCACCCATCCCTCCCACTCATGTGCAACGTTCCCCACAGATTGGAACATTTGTTAGAATTGATGCACCTCCATGACACATCATAATTACCCAAACTACATAGGGTAGACTCACATTAGGGTTGGCTATTGGTGTCACACATCTGATGGTTGTGACAACTGTATAGTGACAAGCATCTGCCATATAGTATCATACGGAGCATTTTCACTATCCTAAAAATTATCTGCTCCAATTTGTCATTCCTCCCCATATCTCCCACCCCTGGCAACCACTGAATGTTGTGGAGCTTGAATCATACATCGTATAGCCCTCTGCAGATTGCTTCACTAGGGGATCCACATTTAAGTTTCTTCTGTGTCTTTTCATAGAGGACAGCTCATTTCACTTGGGGACAGAATACTATTCCATTGTCTAGATGTACCACAGTTTATTTATCCATTCACCTACTGAAAGTGAGCATGTTTTGTTTTGATTAAACTGCCACACTCTCTTCCAAAGCAACCGACCACAGCATTTCATATTTCCACCAGCATGGAATTAAGAGCTCCTGTGGCTCCGCATCCTGCCTGGCGCTTGGTGGTGTCAGTGCTGTGGCTTTTAGCGATTCTGATGGGGTGTAGTAGTGTCTCTTTTAAATTGCATCTCCTGATAACATGCTTATTTGCCACTTGTATATCTTTTTGGTGAGGCATCTGTTAAGAGCTTTGGTCCATTTTTAAACTGGGTTGTTATCTTATTGTTGAGTTTTAAGAGATCTTTGTATATTTTGAATAACAGTCCTTAATCAGATGTATTTTTTGTAAATATTTTCTTCCAGCCCACAATTTCTCATCTCATTCTCTTGATATTATCTACCTGATATTGGCTACTTTTCACATTAATATGTCAGTGCCTGGCCCTCCTCTCTCTAAGATGATATCTAAATTTCATCAAACCTGATCAAAAGAAAAACAAGGCCAAATAAGCAGAATGGGGAGTTTTGCTTGCATTAGTGGTTGCAGAAATTCCATTCTAACATGCACAAAAGCACCATCTTCTTATAAGTTAGGAGAAAATGTTTCCTAGGATAATCCTGCCAACACCAATTAGAAGCCATGCCTATACTGCGTTCCCTTGTACTTTCACAAAGGATTTGCAGTGACTTGCAAAACTGCATAGGTTATAAGTACAAGTATGCTATGGTGAGATTTTTTTTTTATCTTTGTAACTTTTCCCCACATGCCTCTAAGTATTTTTCATATATTGTGATTACATATATTCCAGCATTTGTATAAACTTCCTTCACTAAAAATACTAAGGCACAAAAATGGGAGAGAAATTTTCTGTCCTTGTAACCACTGTCTGTATTCTAAACAAAGAGACACTTAAGTTAGAAGGAAATTCACATATTCGAGATATGAGTAGTTGTTTTTGTTTGTTTGTTTTAATGGTGACAAGGAAGTCCCTGTAGGTAGGTGATCATACTTAATCTGCAAATCAATCTTCAATATGACCAATATGGTAAAACTGGGTTGAAATATGCATAACAGTAATTCTAAACAATAGTAATGAAATGATAAAATAGTCTTAGTATTCATGGATTTGTGGTCCTGTTATACAAAGTTCAGAAGCC
>PVKS010016179.1:14265-44546 GCA_004027875.1 Aplodontia rufa
GCTGAAATTTGCAATTCTCCTGCCTTAGCATCCCAAGTAATTAGAATAACAGGTGTGTGCCACTGTGCCTGGTTCCACATGACTTCCATTCTAAAGGGCATCTCATTGTCCAAGATGGTCACTCCATTTTTTGCCATGATATTCATTTTAACCAGAAGAGTGGAAAGGGACAACACCACAATGTTCCTAATCCCTGCCTTGAAAATCTTTTTGAGAGTTGCATACTGCATTTCTACTTTCTTCTCCTTGGCTAGAAGTTAACCATATGACCACATTTAGTTTCTTTTATCTTTCTCAGAAGGCTTGAAGTGTATACTAGCATCGAGAAAATTCTTTAGACCCATTATTTGGGACAGACACCAAACCCTACACTCCAAGGAATTGAATAATAATCTGTGTCAGCCACACATGAAAAACAGAATGAGCAATTTAGCTATGTGACTTTCAGATAAACTATAAAGTATCTACTTCATTCATAAAAATGATATTGTAGTTTTTAGCATTGGAAGTAAATATGGTAATAATAACAGGTATAGGCATTATTTTGAGATTTTCATCATTAGCTATTCAGTAGTTTACATCTGGGTGCAGTTGCTCAAATATTCAAAGCAATATAAAACTTGCATGCATGCATCCTGATTCAGCAAACAGTTGGGAAGGGGCACATATTTGACCTTATTCATCAAAATCAAAATTCCTGAATAGCTTCTAGTGTTTTATTCTGTCACGTTAAGCAGAAGATCCCAGGACTTGCCAGACATGGGGTTTAATGTTCTAATTCATGTAGTACCAAGCAGGTTGTGGGAAGAGGGTATCATTCCCTGCCTCTGAACTTACATAAGAGACTCAGATTAAGAGTAGCTGGCTTTGTATTGGTTATTAGAACCACTATCACTGGAAGCCCAGACAGAATGAGGGCAAACAAGGGCTGCCTCAAAATGTGCGTTTGAACAAATATCAAAGAAAAAAGTAATAGAATTTATATTAACAGCAACAATATAACCATCCTCAAGTGATTAATCAACCTCTAAAATTCAAAGGCAAGTGACCAATTAAGGCTTAAATCTTTGATCTGTGAATTCACTGGTAGCCTTGAATTATTAAGTTAAAAGCTAAGAGACACAAATCTCTTCATTGAGTCGATCTCTCAATAGGTACTAACTAGATCTATTAAAGATAAATTACAACAGTAAAATGCCTCCCAACAAAAGCATTTCCTATTTTTGTTTTGTTTCATTCATAAAATTAAAGGAGTGTTTTCATGACAAAAAAAGAACATGCTATTTAGAGAGAATGATCTTGTAAATTTTTCTCCTTCAATTTTTTTTCCTCCTCATTCATTTAGGAGGGATCAGAATTTTACCCAGATGGGGCCTGAAGATTCTGCAGCTTAGGAAAATGGAAGGGAAGCTTTATGGAAAAAAATATACAAAAATAACAAGAACATTTACATTTTTCAGCATTTACAAAAGACTAAGTATGCTATTCAGCTTTCAGCTTTTCATTGCTGTGAATAAAATACCTGACGATAACAAGTTGAAGGAGGAAAGTTTATATGGGAGTCATGGTTTCAAAGGTTCAGTACATGGTCGGCTGGTGGGGCTTATGGCAGAGGGGAAGCAGATACATAGCACACGGAACCAAGGACAAAATATATAATCCCAAGGCATGTCTGGGAATGAAGACCAGGAATCTCCATGAATCTGATGCACACTTAAGTTTGAGAACTGTTTCCTAGAAGAAAATCTAGGATGAAAGCAGGTATGCAATCTGTCTAGGGCAACCCTGTGATTCTGTATGCCTCTAGTCAGTTATCAGCATCCATAATGAAGTTCTCCATAGTGTAATAGAAGGGCAGTTTTTTACTCTGAAATCTTTATGCAAAATAAGGGAGAATTACAGATTTACAAAAGGCAAATATGTGTGTATGTTCATGTTCCGTAGATGATGATTTTGTTTTGTTTTTCAGCTTTCAATGTAAAAGGGAGAATGAAATTAATTCCTGGATCATATAAGAGAAGACTGAAAAGTATATAAAGAAATTCTTTATCTGATGATAGAAGGTGGACCCATGACAATGGGTCCTGTATGTGGAGGTTTCAGGACAGGCAGTATTTTAAAGAAATGCCACAGTATTTCTCTCCTTTTCTTTCTCCCATTCTTCCTTCTTTCCTCCCTCTCTTCCTCCCTTCCTTCTTTTTTTGGGGGGGTGGTAAGGACAATATATTTTAAATATCTATTTAATAGTATCATTATTTTATTTTACAAATATCTTAATACCACATAATTAAGGATATACCTACAGTAAAGTAAAATGGTCTTTCCCTGGGAAATGTTGGCAAACTTGTATTTTGATCACCAATACTAACTTAACTTAAGGACAGTGTAGGTCTTTGCTTTAAAATAAGCCTTTGATGATTCTAAGGAAGATGTTCCAAGAGTTTTAAAACTTACTGCATTAGATGTAATTCCTTGTTTCTTTAAGCCTGTAGCACTACACTAAAATGCATATCAATCTGAAGTCATTAATTCAACAAATATTTGACTACCCACGGGGAGTGGGAAATCAGAATACAATTCTGATTTCCTCAGAATTGTAATCTTAAAAGTTACCTCTTGCAATATCCAGAATATTTACACATTTTATACACATTTTATATTATTTTGTTAAAATCGTGTAAGGTTGTTCAAAAAATAATAATAAAAAAAAATTACAAAAAAAAAAAAGTTACCTCTAGCACATGGAGGACATTACGTTCAGTAAAATAAGCCAGACACAGAGAGATAGGTACCACATGATTTCACTCTTTTGAAATCCTGAAGAGTTAAACCTGGATGTGGGTTCCATGGGAAACTATTCCTGGACTGGAATTGCATGCAGCTCTGGCTCAGGGAGCTCCTAGTCCGTTGGAGGAAGCTGACACAGATAGCTAAGCCAACCCACGCGCACTTTCAGGTGGTGGCAAGTGTGTAAGGAAGAGTAAGACAGACAGTGTAAAAGAGCATTACAGGCCGAACTGTATGCACTGAAAACTCATATGCTGAAGTCCTAACCTTAGCAGCTCAGAATCTGACTGGGTAGTGTCTTTTTTTTTTAATGAGGTATTTATGGTGGGTTCTTATCCAATATAACTGATGTCTTTATAAGAAGAAGGGATTAAAACAGAGACACAAACAAAGGAAAGATCACGCAAGACATAGGCAGAAGGCACTGGTCTACAAGTAAAGTAGAGAGGTCTCAGAAGAAACACATGCTGCCAGTACCTCGAGTTCAGACTTCTAGCCTACAGGGTGGTGAGAAAATAAATTTCTGTTTTTAAGCCACCCCACCTCTGTTACTTGTTAGGACAGGCCAATCAAACCAAAGTAGGGTTCCAAATGCAGTGACGCCTCTTAGGGAATGATTGTGCAAATACTGACATGCAGCGCAGGTGTGAGACATGCACTGATGTGAGGGCTAAGCTCTAGGCACAGACTGGCATTTCCTTCTTTTCTGATGGTTTCAACTATTTCTGCAGTTTCATTATCCCTTAGTAACTATTTTTCACAAGCCAAGTTGAGAGGTAGATGCTGGTCCATCAACTGGCCAGTTACATGAATGCTTGGTTCCCCTTCATATTCGTAGTTGTATTGGGTGGTAATTCATGCCTTAGTGAAAATTATAATTGGCACATGCTAACATCCTTCTGATTTCCTCAGAATTGTAATCTTAAAAGTTACCTCTAGCAAACGGAGGACATTACGTTCAGTAAAATAAGCCAGACACAGAGAGATAGGTACCACATGATTTCACTCTTTTTACAGAGTGAAAGTTACAGAGGTAGAGAGTAGAATGGGAGTGACTAGAGACTGGGGTGGTTAACAGGGACAGGAGGATGGGGAGATGTTCATCAAAGGATATATAGCTACAATTAAATTTGAAAACTAAGTCCAAGAGATGCATTATGCAGCACGGTGACTGTGGTGATAGGTGGTATATGGTACCCTTGAAAAATGCAAAGAGAATTGATGTTAAGAGTTCTCATATCCAGCAACTTGGAGGCTGAGGCAGGAGGATCACATATTCAAAGTCATGTCAGCAATTTAGCAATGCCCTCAATAATTTGGTGAGATCTTGTCTCAAAATAAAAAATAAAAAGAGCTAGGGATGTGGCTCAGTGGATAAGTGCTTCTGGGTTCAATCCCCCATAGTAAAAAAGAAAGAAAGAAAGAAGTTCTTGAAACCAGTATGATCGTGCCTACCTATAATCCAAGTGACTCAGAAGGATGAGCCAAGAGGGGTCATGAATGCAAAGCCAGCTTCAGCAACTTAGTGGGGCCATAAGCAACTTAGCAAAACCCGGTCTCAAAATAAAAGGGGGTGGGATGTATCTCAGTGGCTAAATAATCCTGGGTTCAAACCCTGGTACCAAAAGTAAAAAGAAAAAAAAAAGATTTCTCACCACAAAAAAAAAATAATAAAAATAAAAAACATAACTTTCAGAAGTATTTGTTAATTAGGAAGATTTAATCATCTCAAAATGCATACATACTTCAAAACACCATGTTGTATAAGATAAATATAATATCTGATTTTTTAGTCATATCCTATTATACCAATGTCTACTTAAATACTACACAAAGTGGAATAGACACATTTTCATTAATCCATTTTATTGTGATAACTAACATGCAATATTTATTGAAAATTTTCCTAGGTAAACTAGACAAATGGGAAAGTCATATACCAACTATTTACTTATTTTTATCACAGCAGTCTCCCCCCACCGCTTGTTGCTTATCTATGGTTTTACTTTCATGAATTTTAGTTACCTAAGGTCAAGCACAATAAAAAAAAAAACTAAATGAAAATTTCAAAAAATAAACAGTTCATGATTTTCAATTGTGCAATTGTGCACCATTCTGAATAACATGATAAAATGATAAAATCCTGGTCCATTTTGCCCCAGAGATAAACCATCCTTATGTTCAGCAAAGCCACACTGTATATGCTACCCTCTCATTAGTCACTCAGTAGCCATCTTGGTTATCAGATCAACTACCATGGTATTGCAGTGCTTGGATCAAGAAACCCTTACATGGTAGCCTAATGCTATGTAACACACTAAGTCATTCATCTCAACATGAAAGCATTGTACCATCCCAAGGAGCAGGATGAATATAGTACAATAAGATATTTTGAGAGACACTATATTCACATAATTTTCATATAATGATTATTCTCATAATTGTTCTATTTTAGTATTGCTAATCTTTTTCTGTGCCTAATTTATAATAAATTAAACTTCATGTATATACAGTGTTCGATACTATCTGGGGTTTCAAGCAGCCATTGGAGATTTTTGGAAATTATCCCCCAAGAATAAGGTTGAACTATTATACTTTAAATTTTAAATATGCTTGGTTTGATAAAAACTCTGTTGTCTCACTGTTAGGCTTGTCATCTGATGCCAGTTCATTCTGGTTTCTTTTCATGGTTTTTAATTTATATTAATAACCATATCCTTCAGTGGTACTAAGAGTACTTTAACAGACTGCTATTATGGGTCGTTCTTACAATTTGGCATCAGAAGTTGTCAGTCTGCATTGCGGCACTATTTTGAAACTAATTCAAAGAGGCATTATTCTGCGCTTCTTCACCACAGGCTAAAGGCCTGCTCTCATCTGGGAACTGCCCAGCAAGAGCTGCAGGCCAAATCTGGCATGAATTTATCCAAAGAGTAGCCTTAGTGTTCCCATTTCAACACTGAATGGGCTATTGAATTCCACTACCACCCCCAGCCTCTTTCCTTCATGAAGGTTAGCCTGTCTCCCATAAAGGAATGTGTAGATTTTAACTTGTTAAGATCTTTGTAAGGGATTGCAATGAGATATCTTCTCATCCATAAAGGTGTAACAGAACTGAATAAGGATAAAAGCTAGATGGGTCTATGCCAGAAAAAAGGTTATAAAAGAAATGATTTTTATATGATTTACGGATGGCCAGTCTAGTTTTGAGGCACAAATAGAGTCTGGCTTATTCATCCACAAGTTGTCTCAATTTTAACTCTGATTTGGGGTAAATCAGAATGCTTTTGACTCTGGTCCCATGCATGCACACCTGCTTCTTGGGGATATTTCCATCAACATGGACTTCTCTTTTTCCATATGGCCACTGGAACTACAATTGTAATGCAACATTTAGCATCCAAGTGTTCTCTGATTTCTTCCTGCAGATACGCTCTGTCTGCTCTGGTTGGCGGGGAGATATCTGAAGTCAAGGAAGAAGGAGTTAGGTTCCTTCTTCCATCCTGGCCTCTAGGAGCTTACTGCTCATCAAAAACTACACAATTAGGAACTGCTACGTTGTTATTTAATCATTTCTTCCTTGATGTGTTTGTAAGCATTCATTACTGGTGTTTTTCAATTTTATTTCAGGTCTCATTACTATTATGTTTCATGGAAATTGCCGTTTTTAATAATATGAAAACTTTGAGAAAATACTCTTTATAAGTCAGACATGGAGAGCAATACTTCGTTCTTTCAGCACCTTTAGAAAACTAGACAAGTATTATCAGGGGAGCTCCACAAGGTTAAGAATATATTCCTAGGGCTGAAGAAAGTGCCTGAGAGATGGAACATGCTTTAAAATATTCACTGAATAAATGTATGTGTAGAGATTTTTTATAGAATTTTAAGCCACAGTAAGTACAGCTCTTTCCTTTCTCTGGGGAGTACTATCTCATATATTTTTATAAAACCAATCCCCCATTTCTTTATATTTAAAGCAAAGTCTTTTATTGATATGCTTTAGGCTAAAAGGATGAATTCTCTCTAAAGATGTATTAGGAAAGACATATCAGAAAAATTAGTTTCAGTCAAACTAGCTTAAATCAAGAGTTTTGGGGACTGAGAACAGCACATAAAATTTTGGCTGATATGTAAAAGGAGACCAGAGAGAGTAGACGGTTTGGACAAGTGGACTACAGGGCAGGAACTCTTGGGAATTGTGGGCCAGCATAGGACTTGGCCAGAAAAGAAACCTGACAAATACACTCAACATCTTCAGTCATGCTCTGTGTGGTGTAATGAAGTCATTTCTCATGTTACCCCTGACCACCTCCAAAACCTTCAATAATATATGTGGGTTCCCAAAAGCCTACTCTTAATGTCATGAGAAAACAAGGAAATTGGGCAGGGACTGTGGATTGAAAAAAAATAACTTAATCTCCTAGAAATCATAGAAATCTCAAGATGGGTCAATTTATGCAAGTTTTAGTGATAATTTTAGGAAAGGATGTTGAAGTCAATTTTTGCTAAACTCTCCAGCCAGTAGGTCACCTCAACCTCAACTCATACTCAGGCCATAAATGAATTAATATTTTATTTTATAATAAGAAGTATGTTTAGTTTTTTTTTTGTTTTGTTTTGTTTTAAAAGAGAAAAGCAGGTGAGAGAGAGAGTAAAAAAGAATAATTTTATTCATTTCCTCATCTGGCCTTTGCCTCTCCTACACTTAATTGTGTATATGGTACTGGAGTTTGAACCCAAATCTTCAACTCATGCCAGGTAAGTGTTCCAAACACTGAGCCATGGCTCCAGCCCCAGAAGTGGATTTCTTAAGTAATGAATATATTTTAAAATATAATTTTTAATACAATAGCAAAGCTGAAGGTACAAATTTTATTAATTTCAGCCAAAAGGTAAATATTACCCTTAATTACTTCACCCAAAAATAACTGTGACCATCTGTAGTTTAATTATTTATTCTTTCAGGTTTTTCATCCCATTCCTTGAATCTCCGTTGACCTGGTAGCTCAAAAAGACAGAAAGTGGCAGGTCCCAATTTCAAACCTATTACTCAAGATGCTTTGCACACTTTCATTCTTTCTCTGGAAACTTGTCTTTCCAAACTAAAAAAGTCTGAAGCTAAAAGATCACATAGAAGAAATGACATTTCCCCTGAATTAGTCCCTGGATTAGTTCATAGCTAATAGTTCAACTCATACATGTGTAAAAGAGCCATCCAAAGTCAGAGATGCCTCCCCAAACCTTAAGTGACAATTACACATGGGTAACTCCTGTCTTGTACAGAAGATCCACCTGGATGACCTGATGACTCATGAGAAATCCTAAATACTTACTTTTCAAGACCATGAGTCTTGGGGTGGGTTTTGTTACACACCAATAGCTAGCTTATATATCATATTATAGAGAATAAATGCAAGTTTAAAACAGGTTGAAGCTAATCTCACTAAAAGAAGGACAGAATCAAAGCAAATCAAAAAAATCACCAACCAAAAAATAGGGAGTGATCACCACTGACCCAATAGAAATCAAACAGATTATCAGAACACATTCTGAAAAACTATACTCCTCTAAATAAGATAATCTGGAAGACATGGACAAATTTCTAGACACATATAACATCCCCAAATTGATGCAGGACAATATTGAAAGCCTAAACAGTCCAATAACAGGTACCCAATAACCAGGACCAGATGGATTTCCCCACTGAGTTTTACCACACCTATGAGGAGGAGCTAACACCTCTCCTTAATAAGCTCTTCCAAGAAATTTGAAAGGATGGAACTCTCCCAAACATTTTTTATGAGCCAACCAAAACTCTGATCCAAAACTCAATAAGGACATATCAAAAAAAGAAAATTACAGACCAATATTCCTGATGAACATCGATGCAAAAATCCATAATAAAGTTCTAGCAAACCACATTCAAAAACATGTCAACAAGATAATTCATCATGATCAAGTGGGCTTCATTCCAGGCATGCAAGGCTGGTTCAACATATGCAAATCAATAAATATGATTCAACACTTAAATAGAATTAAGGACAAAAACCACATAATCATCTCAATTGATATAGAAAAGACCTTTGATAAAAATCCAGCACCCATTTATATTCAAAACTCTAGAGAAAATAGGAATCAAAACATATTATCTTAACTTCTTAAAGGCCATATATGCCAAATCCTCAGCTAGTATAATATTAAACGGAGAAAAGCTGGAAGCATTTCCACTAAACTAGGGAATGAGAAAGGATGCCTGCTCTCACCAGTTTTATTCAAAATAGTCCTTGAAACCCTAGCTGGAGCAATCAGGCAAGAGAAGGAAATCAAAGGGATAAGAATAGGAAGAGAGGAAGTCAAACAATCCCTTTTTGCTGATGACATGATCCTATATCTGGAAGATACAAAAAACTCTACCAGGAAACTGCGTGAGCTTATAAACAAATTTAGCAAAGTAGAAGGCTATAAGATCAACACCCATAAATCAAAAGCTTTCCTATATACTAACAATAATAGGGCAGAAAAAGAAATAAGGAAATCAGCCCCATTCACAATATCCTCAAAAAGAATAAAATACTAGGGGATTAATATAATAAGGAAAGTAAAAGACCTCTACAATGATAATTATTAAACATTGAAGGCAGAAATTGAAGAAGACCTGAGAAGATGGAAAGGCATTCCATGTTCTTGGTTAGGCAGAATTAAAAAAATTAAAATAGTCATTCTGCCAAAAGTGTCATAAAGATTCAATGCAATCTGCATTAAGATACCAATGTCACTATGGAAAGCAGTGTGGAGAATCCTCAAAAAATTAAGAATGGAACCACCTTATGACCTTATCCCACTCCTGGGTATTTTCCCAAAAGAGTTAGAATCAGCATATTATAGTGATGTGGCTTCATCAATGTTTATAGCAGCTCAATTTACTATAGCTAGATTATGGAACCAACCCAGATGCCCCTCACTAGACAAGTGGATACAAAAACTTTGGTACATATATACAATGGAATACTACTTGGCCATTAGAGAAGATGATATTATGGCTTTTGATATCAAATGGATGGAGATGGAAAGAATTATGCTAAATGAAGTATCCCAATCTCAGAGACTCAAGGGCTTAATGGTATCTCTCATCTGTGGAAGCTAGAATACATAGGGAAGCAATATGTTAGATGGCTATGCTAATAATAACTTCAAATTGTATGATTTTCAATGCAACAGGGAGATGACTCCCTAGGATACGTGGAGGCATAGGGAGGGGAACAGGGGGAAGGAGGGTGTAGGAAGAACTCCTAGGAGACTGGAGGGTTGGAATATGGGGGAATTATCCCAGAAGGAGATCTCTGTCCTCCATGAGATATTCATTTAACTCAGGAGTTGTTCTGGAGGAAACAGCAATAGGGGGAACCCAAGCTGGGCATCCATGATATGGCATTAGCCCTGGATAACTAAGTATATATACATTGGTTCTTGAATGTTTGATAATGTTTTCCCCTCAATTGTATCTCTATATCCATCTAATAAAAACAAGAGAGAGAGAGAAGGGGAGGGGCGAGGAGAGAGAGAGAGAATAAAAAAAAAAAAAGATACCAATGTCATTCTTTACAGATATAGAAAAAGCAATTCTCAAGTTTCATTTGGAACAACAGGAAACCCAGAATAGCCAAAACATTACTAAGAAAGAAAGACAAAACAGGTGATTTCACAATACCAGATCTAAAATTATACTATAGAGCTGTAATAACAAAAACAGCAAGGTACTGGTATCAAAATTGGAATGAAGATCAGTAGAATAAAAGACTTTGAGATAAACTCACAAATCTTTAAACACCTGATCTTTGACAAAATATAACATGGAGAAGAGAGAGCCTATTCAATAAATGGTCCTGGACAAACTGGACATCCATGTGTAGGAAGTTGAAAATAGATCCTTATTTCTCACCTTGCACAAAAATCAAATCAAAATGGATCCAGGAATTAGGAATTAAACCAGCTACCATAAAATTGCTAGAAGAAATATTAGGAAAAACACTCCAACAAATAGGAATTTGGTAATGACTTCCTCAATAACACTCCGAAAGCAAAAGAATTAATATCAAGAATTAATGAATGGGATGCCATTAAATTAGAAAGCTTTTGCTCAGCCAAACAATTGGTCAAAACTGTCAAGAGAGAACCCACAAATGGGAAATAATCATGGCCTGTGATTCCTCCAACAGGGGACTAATATACAAAATTTACAAGGTACTCAAAAAACTTAATATCAAAAACACAAACAATCCAATCAATAAATGGGCCAGAGAGCTAAACAGAAACTTCTCAACAGAGGAAATTGAGCAAGCCAATGAATACATGAGAAAGTGTTCTAAATCACTAATAATCAGAGAAATGCAAATCAAAACTATGTTAAGATTTCTCCTCACTCCAGTCAGACTGGCAAAGATGAAGAATACAAATACTAACAAAGGCTGGAGGGGTGGTGGGGAGATAGGAACACTAGCATGCTGTAGGTGGAGCTTCTGACCGGCACAGCCACATTGGAAGGCAGTGTGGAGATGCCTCAAAAAATCAGGGATGCATCCACCGAAACAAACTAGCTATCCCTTTTCTGGGTATTTTCCCACAGGAGTCAGAATCAGCAAGTTACAGCAACACAGCAAAATCGGTGTTCATGGCAGCTCAATTTACAATAGTTAAATTATGGAATCAGCTCAGATGCCCCTCACTAGAAGAAAGGATCCAAAATCTTTGAGAGAGAGATAAATATGTGAATATATATGTACATATATACATATATACACATACATATATATACATACACATAACACACACGCACACACACACACATAATAGAGTTCTACTCAGCTATTAAAAACAGCTGTATTGCGAATTTTGAGGGTAAATGGATGGCAATGGAAGAAATCATGCTGAGCAAAGTTAGCCAAACCCAGAGAATCATGGGTGGAATGTTTTCACTTATTTATGGAAGCTACAGCTAACCCAGGCTTGAGTGAAATGTAGGCAAACTCATGTATTGGACCCACCATGGGCATAGCAACACATAACCTAGAGGAAACACAGACGTATGAATGGGTGGGGAGAAGGGAGAGAGGGAAGGATCTGGGGAAACAATCAACAATGTAGCATAATCTTTATACCCCAAGAGGTCAAATAACATTTATGCAATCATTTAATTCTGGAAAATTCACAAATATATATACACACACACACATATATATACATATATATGTATATATATACACACATAGGCTATGAGGGCATAATATAGAAGAATCAAGAGAATAGGGTGTGAGCCACATAGTAGGTGTAAATATGATCTAGACAAATGTATGATTGTACAAGAACTCAACTCCTTAATTAAAAAAAGAAAAAAAAGGTTGAATTATTTTCTCATGCAACATATTATATAAAAATAAAACTGTAATGCATGCCTTTACAGCCTCATACAACATGCAATTTTTTTTCTGATATATAACTTTCTAACATGATGTTCATATATTCCTATTTTCTTCAGCTTAGAATAACAGCCGTAATTTACATTTTCCTTTATACTTTCTCTGATGCCTTCTTTATAGGATACAGTTTTTCATATATATTAAATGTGTAAGTGGCTTATCACTACAATTATTATCCTTTCTTTCTGGTAAGTTCAGATATTCCATTATATTCTAAATGTTCTCTACAATAGTATAGTGTTAACTTGAACTCTAAATTTATTAAAAAATGCATTTTCTACTTGCCTTCACTTTTATTTTTATCTCTTTAAACACAAACAGAGAGAGAGAGTGTGTGTGTGTGTGTAAGAGAGAGAGGGCTTTTGCCTTGAGTATCTTCTTCAATGATAGTCCCAACCTTGTGGACACACATGGTCAAAATGTTGAACCCATCTTAACTTACCTTTCTCCATCATAAACTACCTATCGACACAGCATGAACTTCTTCTAGATGTCTCATTTAATGTTTTTTCTATTTCTTGATCACTATCATATCCCTCTTAGAAGTTGTTTCTATCTTACATTGATGCTTTCAGATTCTAATTCATCATCCTTCTATGGGCAGAGATTGAAAAGCTAAAAACTACGACCTCCAGGCACCTTCAGGTCTGAGTGTGAATTAGCTCTGGGTCAGTTGCATCTACCTAGGATTTGGAAGGCAGAAGAAAGGCATTGCTTTCCTCAGATCGTTCATTCCTTTTGGGTCATTTTGATCTTTAAACAAAACTGTGGAAACTGAACGCTGATGATAGCACTGTCCCCTGCAACTTCTTGACTGTCAAGAGGGAGCTGCTACTTCATGCGTGACCTGAGGAAGGGCAGCTTCCCTACCAGGTCCACGCTTGTATAGTCCAGGAGCTTCCCTCAAAGTTTAGCCTGAGTCCCATTCCTTCAGTGCATCCAATGCTTTGGAAAGACCGAATTTCCTGTATTATATCCCATTCATAAAATGACTAGAGTTCTAAGGAATTAAATAATTTAATGAAAACTCATTCTGAATTCTGAAACTTTGTCCCTACAAAGGGGGAATTAAGATATTATTCAAGTGTCCCACCATCATTTATACATTTCTCAGAGTGAATTTATGCTAGAAATAACTGAGAACTGGTAAAAAATGAAATTCTCCACCCCTATTGAATCAGTATCTCCAGAAAGAGACTGGATGTAGACATTTCCACAAGTACCTCAGGTATTCTTGTACACCCTTGAAATGTGAAAATCCCTGACCTGTTATAATTGTGCAAGTGTTAGACTTCAAAGAAAACCTCAATAAACAGAAACTGTACATTTAATCTGTATAATCTAATCTGTAAAATTGAGTATTAATAACAAAGCATTATATCATCAAAAACAAATATGCATCCTATCCATTAAATTATCTCAAAGAGGAAAGCAAAATAAAATGGCAGGCAAGTTAGAACATAATATATATGTGATCATTACATAACTTAAGCTAATGCATGTAGGCAAGATACATTCAGAAGGAAATTTATAGTGACAAACATTATTCATTGGAGGAAATGAAGTCAAATCAGATGTTAGACAACAGCAAAGTGAATACCAAACAACACAGGAGAAAAAGCATAATAAAGCTAAAGAAACAAAGTAAAACTGAACAATAAAAACAAGAAACAATTTGGGGGACAAGAAATACTAATAAATGTTAAGTTAGTAAAAAAAAGATTTTGTAAAAGGCATAAAATTATATATCTAAATTTTTAAACTTTGAACATTTAAAATGGTTAGAAAGTTTTCTGAGGATGTTTAAACCATTAAAAAAAAACAATTCAAGGTTTATGCGAGCATGCATGTTAACAGACAAAAGGGGGAAAAAATAACAAAATTGAAGTGTTTAAAGTCCAAGTACGATGCCTAGATGATTTGATAGATGTATTTATTTTAAAATATTTTTTCTAAATTTTCCCAAATCACAAAACTATTTCAGAGTATGAGGAAAGAAAACTTCTCAATTTCTTATTTTTATTCTTTATTTTTTTGTACTGGGAATCAAACTCAAGAGCACTTTATAACGGAGCTACATCCCAGACCTCCTTTATATTTTTATTTTGAGATGTCTAGCTAAGATGCTGAGGCTGACCTCCAACATTCGATCCTCCTGCCTCAGCCTCTTGAGAAGATTGGGTTATAGGCATGCATCAACCCATGAGGCTTCTCAATTCATTTTTAAAGACAATGTGATGCCTTGAAATATGACAAAGATAGCACTAAAAAAAGAAAATTCCAGGTGCATCTGGATCTTTGATATTAATTAAAACATCTGCATATAAATCAAGCATACCATCATGTTCAAAGACAAAATAATTGAGAATTAGTCTACAAATATAAAGATGATTTTATATAAAACAATATACTAGGGGCTGGAGTGGTGGCTCCGTGTTTAAGATGCTTGCTTGGCATGTGCGAGTATGCGGGTTCAAACCCCGGCACCATGTACACAATGAAGTTTTGGAGCAATAAAAACCACATGAAAAACTAAATAAAAATTGATTCTTGCTTTCTCTCTCCTTCTCACTGTCCCTCTCTCTCTTTAAAAAAAAATTAAAATAAAATAAAAATAAAAACCAACAATAGACTAGTATCATTCATAGTATCAGTGGGCCGTGAAAGAAATACACATGATTTTTAAATAAATTTTAAAAAGGCATTTGAAAATGCCATATATTTTCTACTGCCTTATTTATATTGTTTTGAAACCTTTTCCATTTCTGTTTTTTATATCAAATAATGCAAAACTCACATAGATTGGTTTGTGGTCCATCCTTTAAGTTCAAATAAAAAATTATAATGTCTTTGATCACTAGAATTAATTTAAATTATTTTGAAAATTTTCAACAATTCCACATTAATTTTTTTTAAGAAAGAGGGACAGTGAGAGAGAGAAAGAAAGGGAGGGAGAAACAACTTTATTTAGTTTTTCACATGGCCTTTGTTGCTCCAACACTCAGTTGTGTATGTGGTGCTGGGGTTTGAACCTGGGTCCTCGTGCATGCTAGGCAAGCACTGTAACCGCTGAGCCACCGCTCCAGCCCCAATTCCACGTTAATTTTAAGTAGGAAATAGCATTATTTGAAGATAATATGAACAATTACCTAGTGCCTCCTAAAAATCAAATGAAATATTCTTATATCTAATAATAGAGTTGAGTCAAGAAAATAAAGATAGGGCACACAGCAAATGTTTACAAATATTCTGTTCTCCTCTATTTTTGTGTCCCTAACTTCCTGCTTCCCTTACAGTTAATGGTGGCCATGTGACTGGCTTTAGACATGAATTATCAGTAGAAGTGAACCAATTCTGTTTTTAGGACACATCATTTTACTCTCTGATGCTCAATTCTCTAATCCTCCTTTCCCTGGCTAAGGTGATTGTAAAACGTTATATCAATCTTAAGGTATCCCAAGACAAATGTGACCTATGTCACTCAGCTGAAACGTGGAGGGGAGTTTCCCCAAAGAGTTGTCCACACAGGCAGAGGGCTTGAACAAATAGATGCTTATTATGTTAAACTACTGAGATTTGGAAACCATCACTGAAAAATGATTTATCCTAAATAGTCCAATAATTACTCAAAATGAGGATTTTCCAACATAACAGATAATACAAGTGGAAATCCATTTAAGCATTAAGATAAATGCTCATTACTGCAATAAAAATATAGATATTACTTAAAGTCTAAGAGAAGAATATATGGAAAATCATAATGTACAACTTGAAGGGAAGATGACACTATAAACTTATCTAGAGTTTGTTTGGATCATTGATGCATTAAATCATTATTTTTGTTAAATCTCTGAAGCAACATTTTTTCCAAATTTAAAATCATTACAGAATATATCTAAAGAAACAAATAGTTGAAAAGAAAAGATTTTTTTTTAATAATGATGATGACTTATGCTGTTAGACACTTGGATAAAATATGTACCAAGCATGTATGTAACAGGTAACATATATACAAGATCTACATTTAAAAAATGTGAATTCAATAATGAAAAGACAATACAACTTAAAAATAGGTAAACGATTTGAACAGATGCTTTGTAAAAACATGGAAGAAGATGCTCAACATCAGTGGAAATTGTATTGATAGAATTTATATTTGGAAAATACAAATTAAAACCATATGATTCCACTGTTCACATGCTAAAACTATCAGAAATTTTAAAGACTGGAAACAGCAACTGTTTCCTCAGAACAGGTGGAACTGATGTCTAAAACGGTTGAAGCACTTGGAAAAGAGATAGCTGCATCTTAGAAAGATAAACGTACACTTGTAACCCTGCAATGTACTCCTAGGTATTTACCCAAGAGAAATGAAAACATGTGTGCCCCAAAGGCCTGTGCAGGAATGTTCATGGTAGCTCCATTTATGATGGCCAAAAACAACCCAAGTATCCTTCAACAGGTGAAAGGATAAACAGATTTCACTTCAACCACTCGATATAGAGCCCAGCAACCAAAAGGATCAAGCTACTGACAAACCCAATAACATGAATCATAAGACGATATGCTGACTCAGAGACATCAGATACAAAAAAGCACTTGGTATACAATTCCACTTCCAGCAAGTTCTAGAAAGCTACATGACAGAAATTTGGGGGTGATTGAAATGTTATACATCTTGATTATTTATACTGATTGCAACACAACAACACATAAACTCAAAATGAATACAGATTTATATGTAAATTATTTCTATATAAAGTGATTTTTTAAAGTGAGAGTCTACAGAGATGGTCTCAGCTGTCTTAAACCTAACATCCTGTGATATGTGTTCAAGACATCAGGATAAATAAATAAAGTTTTTAAAATGTGGCCCTTCCCAGAAGGAGTCCTTTCGTCATCTTCAATTTTAGAAGGAACGGTTTTGAGTCAAATGAATGAATATCCCGTGGTGGAGACAGGAAGAGCAGAGATGCAGACTGTAAACAGCCCACCAGAAAGGGACGCACTCACTGCCAATGCCAAGGCTTTCCAGCTCCGCTCTGCAGTCTCCTCCCTGATTTTTAATCAACAGGACTTTGAACTGCATTGCATTAAGCAATGTTGTGTCCATTTTTGCTGCTTTGAGATTTAAATTTTTCTAATGGAAATAAAGTATGAGTGACAGAGAATAATCAAATGGAATCAGATACCAAGAGAAATAAAGGAGGAGAGAGAAGGAGAGAGGGAAAGAGGGATGAAAGGAGGGATAGTAAAAGGAAGTGAGGGGGCTGGAGTGGTAGCATGGTGGCTCCTCGATTACTGGCACCATGCACACAACAAAGTGTCCGAGGAATGAAAGTCACATGCAAAACTAAATAAAAATTGCTTCTCTCTCTCTCTCTCTCTCTCTCTTCCCCTCCCTCTCTCCCTCTCTTTATCTCTCACTGTCCCCATTTTCTAAAAAAAAAAAATGCTTTGAGTTTTGTTTTTTTTTTTTTAAAAAAAAAAAAAGGATGTCAGGGAAGGAAGGAAAGAGGGCAAGAGAGAAGGGAGGACTGTTTCTTATCTTTGACAAGTCAGAAGAACATAACACAGATAGAAGATAATCTTTTTTTATTTTTTTAAAAGAGAGGGAGGGAGAGAGAGAGAATTAATTTTTATTTAGTTTTTCACACGACTTTTCATTACTCAGACACTTCATTATATATGTGGTACTGGGATTCAAAACTGCATCCATGTGCATGCCAAGCAAGCACCATAACCATTGAGCCACCACTCCAGCCTGAAGAGAATCTTCTTGAAGAACAATTCTTTTAAGTAGTTTAAGGTCACTTTGCCATCACTGTTATGATGACAGCAGTCTAAGGTGAGAATGTAGAGCCAATTCTTCATTGCAGATGCAGAATTGTCAACTGTTTAAAGTTCAACATTTAAAAAAGAAAACAGAATAGCCGGAAGCATAGATTCTAAAGTCAGATTATTTTAAGGATTTCCTAACCCTTTCTGAGCTGCAGAAAGGGTTGGTTATATCTTGGCCAAATTTAATAGGATACTGTTTATAGGAAAAGTCCCTTTTAATTAAAAAAAAGTCAAATGTTTTAAATGTCTTTATTATCTGTAGTTGAGTTGTATGGTTAGTCTGAACATGCTCTTTGTGCAGACTAAAGACTAATGGGAATTGTTCTTCTAGACTTAAGGAAATTTTCTACTACAGGAGAACCATTAGAAAGTCCAAAGAGGCCATAAGGAACAAGTTAGTGGGGGTGGAGGGCTTTCAGGTGAGTACTCTTGATAGACAGGTCGGAATTAAGTTTCTTGTAATAGCCAAGTACCTATTTCTGATGGCGATGCCAGCTAGATCCCAGGGTACACCCCACCAGGGCTCAGGCTGAAGTGTGCAGTATCATAAAGCAAACCTGTGTGTGTCTTGAGGCAATTAGAAGATCAAACACACGGGAGAGGTGAGGGGCTCTGGACGGCTCTGCAATTGAAACATAGGCCATAAAGTTCTGGAAATGAAGGTTTCTCAGCTATCAAGCCAATGATTGCCACATGCCAAAACATAAACCAGACTGCATAATGAGTAGGTTTTTCATAATTTCCTCAAATTAGGTTTTTATTAATGCCTGTCAACAGCAAATGATAGGCATGTGTTGCATTAACAGCTGCCATCGGTCATGCCAGCTCTGATATCACAGTTAATCTAAAGCTTACAGTAAGCCAAGGACCCTAGGCCCCTTTCGAATAAAACTTCAAGTAGTTTGTAATAAAGTAGAAACAGTGCAGTTAGCATTTCACTATCAGCGGCAAATGATTATCTTTGAATGTAATTTTAAATACATTAAAATTAATTTTCATCCTAAAATGAATGTTTTCAGTTTTCTCCATTGTTCGTAGACAAGTTGATTTAATGCAGAGCTTTGGGCATCTTTCTGGGATATTTCAAGCATTCTGATCTATTTAAGTTCTGCTCTCTGTTAGCTTCCTTCTTACACAATATCATGAAAGGCTCTTGCCTCCACAGCGGATGTTGATAATGTGGTTAATTTCAGGATGCAACCCCACATTGGGCCTCTAAAGAGAAGAGCAAGAAACAGAACCTCTTAAAACAACATACTACTAGTTGGACCATCATTGAGTATAGCTGATCAGTTTCCTTCAATGTAAAATTCAGTCAAAGCAAGACAAAGATAATGATTTTACTAAAAGATAAAATATTTTATTAATATCTTGAATTTACGGCCCTTACCAACAGGAAGCATTGTCTTTCGGGAAAATAGTTACATGCAAAGGATTCAACTCAGTGAAACCTAAACCCTCTTTTTCTTTTTCTTTTTTCTTTTTTTTTTTTGAAAGAGGGAATAGTGAGAGAGAGCGACAGAGAGAATCAATTTTATTTAGTTTTTCATGTGGCTTTTGTTGCTCTGAGACTTCATTGTGTACGTGGTACTGAGGTTCAAACCCGTGTACCTGCGCATTCCAGGCAAGTGCTGTAACTGCTGAGCCACCACTCCAGCCCCAAACCTAAACACTTCTGAGGGACATGAGGAGCCAGGCCTATGGGCAAAAGCACCCCTCTCTCAGAAGTGTCAGCAGAAGGCTGGAAAGTGGAGGAAGAATGTGGAAGCCAGAGGAAAGAAGGTGAAGTTAAAGCAATGGCGCCCAAAGGTGAATCCCTATTGTTCCACATCTCAGTGGTAACAGAATTTGGGCTGATCATTTGAAAGAATGACTTAAATGGGCAGATGGAAGCAAGACAAAGGGAGCTGAGAAGTAAATCTAGTAATGCAGAGAAGTCAAAAAACAAATATGGGTGATGATATGAAAAAAGAGGGGGGAAGATAACTCCAGGTGACATGTTACAGTCATTGTGAGTGTGACGGTTAACAAGGATCTATGGACCAATGTAAGTTAAAAATAAGTGAGATTCTGAACCTGAGAATGGAGGGAATTACGTTATTTTCTTACTGATTTTGGTTTTGATTTTTTGTTTTGTTTTGTTTTTGTAGTAAAGGGAATCCTGGAGAGGCTTGTCAGGCTAAATGAACAAAGATGGTAAATCTACTCGTGCTGAACATAAAATAATCTTCCTTCCATATCCACTGGGGAGTAGTTCCAGGACCACCTATGGATCCAAAATCCATGGATACTCAAGTCCTTTATATAAAAAGTCATACTATTTGCATATAACCTACACACATCCTCCCAAATACTTTAAATCATCTTTACATTACTTATAATACCTAATAAAATGGAAATGTTATATAAATAGCTATATATACTGTTTAGGAGGAAATGAAAACAGAAAAGTTTGTACATATTCAGTACAGGTACAATGTTTTCCTGTCAACTCTGTGGATACAATGGCTGACTATATTTTAGACCTAGAACATAGGTAACAGGGCTAGCTTTGGGAATCTTGAGACAATGGAATCTTCAGGTCTGCAGTCCCCTGTACTGCATAGCGGCCTCTCAGCAGATGTGTCTCTGACACCTATGACCCGACTCCACTGGCCACAGTTGATGCAGTCATCTAAGGATTCAGATTTGGGATCCAGCAGTACAAGTTGATCTCTGAGGCTTGAACTGAGGACAGGTGAACTCAAAGCAAATAAAATAATTTAATTAATTAATTAATTAATTAATTAAAAACTCCTAGAAATAGAAAACTTATCATTAGGAAGAAGAATATCCAGAGGTAGGAAAATAAAGTAGATTCTCAGACAGAGGAAGTGATTGGTGTGAGCAATTACGTGAGCCAGCAAGTAAAACTCAGGGAGAGGGCACCTTGGTCCCTGCCCTGTTTCCTAGCTCTGGCCTCATGACTTTATCCTAAGATCTGCTACCCTCCCTCCACCTTGTTCTTCTTTTCTTTCTCCTTCTCTTTTGTAAAGGTAGCTCCAGACTGTTTCTCTTCCTGGTTAGAAGAGAATCTTGACTGAGACAAAACTGTAAATTTGCCATGGTTTGAGATGTCACAAACTGATCATGAACAGTAAGCAAGCAGGTGAATAATTCCAGAAAGAGAAGTGAAAAGCACTCACGAGAACCAATAAAATATTCAGTTAGGGAAGACTAGGGAAGGAAGAAGCTGTGTTTCAGGAAATAAGGAAAGTGGTAATTCTAGCAAAGCAGATAGTCGAGGCGCCAGTGGGAGAAGTTTATGTAACCTTACAAATTGAGCATCTCTTTTCCTTTTTGGTGCTGATAGAAGACAGCATAGGACCTGAAGAACAGAATTATTCCCTGAGTCTTGAACAACTGCAATTGCTGGTGGAGGTTCTCATTTTTCCGTCAGAGCAGACTCCTCAAAGGGCTTTAAACGATTTACCAACCAGATTCTACTTCTTTCGCAGCCAATGTCTGTATGTTTCATTATTATTCTGGGAATAATTATCAGGTAGGTCTTTATTTCCCTTCATCCTCTATTGCTGGCCACAGTCACAACTTTATTAGCAACATTTCAGGCAGATAAAGGTAGAAATCAGAAATCTGCCAGAACCTGTAAATTTTTGGCAAGGCAGGATATTAAAATGATTGGCCAACAAAGTCCTTCGCTCACTCTAGTTTTCCAGTAATGCAGAAAATCACAAGTTTGTTATAATAGGCTTGACAACATTATCTGAAATATATAGAGAACCATGTTTGTATGCACTAAATAACTTGGATTCAATGCCAGACTTAATTTTTCCATGTTGAATGAAGCTGGCATATTTTCCACCACCTATTATTCATATAAGCACATTCTTACCTCACTTTAAAGCAGAATAAAATGCAGAATTCTCCGAAGGAAGATTGAGTCATCTTAATAGATCCAGTATATTGATCATTTAAGTGCTCAATAGCAGCTGTTAAATTGAAAGGGAAGCACTAACATTCCTCACATCCCCAAATGGCCACCACTCTCTATAACATACCAACATTTTTCAAATATTTTTAAACACTAACATTTCCAAAAGTGGATAACTCCAAGTTCAATTTCAAGCCCTGTAAGCAAATGTAAAAACTGTGTCATCCAGATTAATTCCCCCACATTTTTACTAACTTTTCTGGAGACCTTACAAGTTTTGCAGTGTTAAGCAAGTATTTATAAAAATGGTTAGCTTTATGCCCGTGACTATGTTCTTTTAACTGATGAAAGTAATCCAATTTACTAACACAGAAGTAAACTTGGAGAGGGAGGTGGGAAAAGGTAGGTAATAAGTTTTTAAGTGCCTGGAAAATAGCGTTACTTTTTAAATAGAGTCTCTTTATAAATGAACAAAGTGTGTATGGTATTTGGATGGGATAATAGATTTGAATTGAAATGCAGGCAGTTTAGAATGTTCAGGGGAATGTGTGAGTTTAAAAAGCACAAGGCCTCTTTATATATTAAAAACCATCAAGTTGAAAACCTTTAAAAGTGTTGAAATAACCATCATGGCTTTGTGGAGTAGTAGAAAAATAAGTTTCCCAGAATCTCCAAACCTTTCAAAATTCCCTTGCATTTTTTCAAAAGAATATTTCAAAGTGAGCTTTTTATCTTAGCTTCATCACTGTTCCATACTCGGCCTCCTTCATGTTTCATGACGGTCATGGCCACAAGAAGTTCAATTAGGTAACAAAAGTGGTGAAGTTCTAAATGTTGTAAGGTAGATGGGGAAATATTTAAGTAAAAATAATTAAGATGCCAAAGTGTTGAAGACATACACCCCAGAATATGGTATTATCAATCTGTCTTGGTGGCAGGGGACACATGCTCCTGTGCAGGAGAGAATACATGCAGCACAACAAACAGCTCCCCAGAGGTATTTGACCTAAACAAACAGGGAAGAATATGAGTCACTGCTGCTGAAAATAAGTTTGAGCAAAAGACCTGAGAGTTTTCTCTAAAAAACTTTGTATATAACTTGACTCCATTGAGCTCCAGGGATAAAGCAGAATGCCTTTGGATAAAAGGGAAGCTGGACCTGTAAATAATACTCACTATTATCTATAATTATTTATAAAGTAAATTTTATATACAGAGCTCTGGTCAGGAATAATAAATATTTTTGACATAGGATAATATGATGCACATCTCATCACAACAAACTTTGGGTTGAGTTTTAAAAAGAAAAATATCCAGCTCTTCCTTGTGTCTGGTGTCATGCTAGAAATGTATACTTCATCTCTAATGCTCATTTCAACCACAGAAGCAGTTCTCACTGCCCACATTTACAATAGAAAATTGAGGTTTAGATAGAGTATGCCGGTGGACAGTTAAACCAGGGTCAGGGTCCCATCTGTGAGAAAAGCTGACGATAATCTTCACTACCTGATGCCACCTTCCAAATGGGACCCGGATAACTTCCTCTGCAACCATCCCACCTGATGTAATCACAAAATTTCAGAGGCAGGAGAGAGAATAGAGGCCTCTTCGAACCCTTTGATGTCTCAAATTCTCTTCAAACTCTTAATTCTTGAACCAAATTCATGATCATCACCCACAAATCTGGTTCTTTCCCAGTGATCACAGACTGACAGTGACCTCACGATTCATGAGGTCATTTCAGCTAGAAGATAAGGGACGTGTTCTCCAACTCAACAGCAAGAGTTGTCAATGGCATCTGAGAGATCTCTTCATTCTGTCCCCTCCCACCCACCCATCCTTACCCCAGTTCCACCTGGTTCAAGCAGTACAGATAACTATCAGTCTGGATTGATCTGCTGCAGCTACTGCCTGCAACTGTACCCATTTCCATGCTTCTCTGCCAAGCTCTCAGCAAATCTTTTTCCAGTTCAAATCTGATGGTGTCCCATACCCAGACCTCACACCTCCACGTGGAACATTCTCTCGCTCTTGCTCCTCTCTGGAGACTCCCAACCCAGCATTTGTCTTGCTGCCTCCCCTGCAAATCCCTTTGCTCTCCCTGAGCATTAATTTATCACATGTCAACGCAAGACAGAGGCTCCATTTTCTACTGACTTTTGTATCCTCAGAAAAGCCAAATTTGTGCTATCTAATGGATACATTCAATAAATGCAGTTTATAAGCCAAATAATTGGATCCTTTTTAGGACAAGCAAATCTGTCAAGGAACCCCCAGGTTAGTAGCAGAAGTGGCACTCAATCCGGCACATCCTTCTGTGCCCTGGAACCTCTCACCAACCCACACACACTTTTCTGTTTTCTTGCTCATGAGACTCATCATTCCAAGAAGCATGTGTGTACACCCGCTCTACTTAGAAGACACAGAACAGACAACTCTGCAGTACAAAGTGGTCCACACTGAATTACTCCATCCTCAAAGACACAAGTTCAATAAACAACTTCAGTTTTGAAAATGAATCCTCAGCTACTCTTTCCATCCAGACCTTCCCTCATCTTGCAGGATCTTACCAACTGTCACAGTCCAATCAATTATTGGCTTCAGTAGGGAAAGGGATGACAAATGTGTCTTCACACACACTGGAAATTGAAATTAGTCTAATTAGTTTGAAGGAGCACTTCAATGCCATAGTAATGGGCCTTAGGTGTAGGGATGGAAGATGAAATAGGGGTGAAAATTGGGGCTTATTTTCTGCTTATTCTAGTTTTGGGTGATTTTCAAAGATTTGTTTTATTATTAAAATTCCATATTCTGATGAGATCCAATTGCTTAACTTTTTAAACACTTTTTGAGAAACTTGTGCACACAAACACACCCCCCCACACAAACAACAAGTAGATAAAAGTTCCAAATTTCAGTTCTAGTTTCCATATTTCTTCTTCGGTGTTGGCAAATGTGCTAGGTGTGATGCTTCTTTTCAGTGCAAAAATATTTAACTAGGATAACAAAATTCAATGTTCTGATGACTTTGGATGAATGCGTGGTGATTCAACAAAATTTATATCAAGAAACTAAGCTTTTCAACAAATTCCCAGTCTGTATTCCTGGTTTATGGATCTCCTATCAATGTATTAAAAGTAGCATAAGCATTTGGCCTCTGTCTCTAATTAATGTGAGGCTTTCAAAGATTTCAGAAGGAAACTATCAGGGCATTATAAAGAAATAGCAACTGTTTCAAACAACCGAAGTGAAGCTCACCAGAGAATATATCAGCAGCTGCTTAATAATAGTTTATATAATAAAATATTCATATTATCATATCCTTCCCATCTTAGAGGGTGGATCTTAATGTCATTTTAATATTTTTCCTACTAAAATACAATTTTAATTAAGGCAGAAGATATATTGCCTAAGGTAAGCTAAACTGTTTAAAATTATTAACTGCTCGAATACTTGTTGCTATACTACAAGCTGCCATAAAAGAAAAGAAATTAAGTACTCGAGGGATTAACGCAATTTTGAAAGCTGTACCCCTCCTCCTGTGGCCTTTTAGATACGCCTAACTGAGCCATAACTATTTTTCTCCACTTAGCCGGACTCCAGCTTTGTGGCTTTTTTAATAACCTGGCTTTTCAAGGCCCTGCTCCTGAAAGCCTTTTCATTTCTGCCGCACTACCTACAAGCAAATTTCTTCCAGTTGCTCAACAGTCCAATGCCTCCTTTTCTGCGTTGCTGAAGCATTTCATTGCAGCTTCATTGACAGGGTGGTGTTCTGTTACAGTGGAATCAATAGCTCAGCGCTTCCCAGCACACCGATTAGCTCGTCAGTCAGGGCCTGGGGGAGGCAGTGTAAATCCCAGAATACCAGGGGCCAGCAGTTTGAAAACAGAGGAATGCGGCCCCGTGGTTGTCCACCACCTGTTGCTCTGCAACATGTGCGGAGTGAATTAACTTTTCTGCTACAACATGTCTTAAAGGTCAACTGCAGTGGAAGCCTTGAGCTTTGGAATATTTTAGCTCATTACCCAAAACCCACCTCTCTTGATTTGTTACTGGTCCTGGGACAAAAAAAGGGGGAATTTACTCTTTGAGAGGCTAAGTGTGACAAACAGGTTGGCGATCAGACCAGAGGGAGCAGGGTAATCGGGAAAAGCATACTTGGGAGAACAACTGGTTTCTTATTTTATTTTTTCAAAGCAAAGGGTCTGCCTGCTCCTTGATTACACATTAATGGAAAACAGTTTCCGCAGCTAATGTGAGCGCGCTGTGGGTTTCCCTGGAGGGAGGGGATGCGCAAGTGTTTTTCCGAAACTCTTAACAAGACTTTTTGTCATAACTAGGGAAATCATAAAGTTGGATTTTCCTTCTCTAAAAGTTGGAAATACACAAGATAATGAAGAAATGCAAAGCTCACACAGAAGCTATTGCATACAACGTTTTGGGCACATACCCAGAAGGGGTGTAATAGAGTTAACCAGGGATTAGGTACTTTTTGTCTATTAGGAGATGATTACAAAGTGATGCGACTTCAATATATATTTTTTTAAAGTCTTCCAATTCTACTGTGGAAAGCTGTGAAATCAACCACTTAAAGTGTCAATGATGCCTTCCAGTCAACCTCAGGAAATCTTTTTACAGATATTTATTATCCAAAGCCACATCACTCCAGACCACAAAAGGAAACTCTGCTTAGTGCGCACAAAGGCAATATGGTGTGCGCAAGGTCTGCTTTCAGCACTTGGAGTTTTCTCACAAAACCTCCATAAACTCACCACAAACCACATGTAAACTGGCTCACTTCAGATACGACTTGCTAACCTAATTCCACCAAATTAATTCACCCATTTTAAAAGGGATTCCCAATGATGCAAACTAAAGCTCCAAAGCCTTGAGAACACCCATTTGAATTCAAAGGTTGGCAGGGAAAATATGAATCTTTTGGAGAAAACACATGTAAGGAAAACACTGAATGCTACAATGGCAAATATAATTTTACTCCTCCAAGAAAGTCAAGTTCATTTGATCTTTAAATGTATCCATTTCAGAACAGAAAAAGCATGTAGCATCCCAAACTTCATTTCCTGTATGTGAAAAAAATAGATGTGTATTTTATTTTAAATTGTTTATTTGCTTGTCATTCTACTATTCTGTATGGATGATTTCCAGACAGATATTATAGGGCAGCTTAATTCTTATAGACTATGATAGTCAGTGTTCTGCCACTAGAATAAAATACCTGAGATAAATGATTTAATAAGAGAAAAGGTTTGTTTTGGCTCATAGTTTTGGAATTTTAGTCCATAGTCAGTTGGCCCACTGTTTGGAGGCTAAAATGAGGTTTCCCATAGCAGGAGGGTATGGTGGAAGAATCTACTCATTTCATGGTCAAAAAAAAAAAAAAAGGAAGAAAGAAAGAAAAAAAAGGAGTAAGAGACCAGTGTCCCATAATAACCCCTTTTGATGGAAACTTCTCAATGAAAAAGTTGCCTTCCCCCAGATCATCTCTTAAAGGCTTCATACCACTTCCCAATAATGCCACAATTTAGGAACCAAGCTTTAAACACCCAGGCCTTCGGGGATATTCCAGACCCAAACTTACAACACAGAATTTTAAAAATATAAATATGTCATTTTGTGCTTTCCAGCCTTAGTTCTGTCAATATGTTTAATTTAACAGGCATTTTTTTTTTCACCAACGGCATTCCTGCCACTGTAGCTGACAATATAGAATCAGGGGCACAACACAAGGAAAATCAAGTCCATGCGGTCTGAACTCCAACTTAAGTTTAACAATGCCTAAGTTAGGAACAGAAACTCATTTCCAGTAAGTAGTAGAGCTCACCACACCTCTAGGCAAAACTTTGTCTTATATTTCCAAAAAATATGTTATCTCCCTGCTTCTCTATAAGTGGTGTTTCCTACTTTAAAACACATTCTCAGAAACAGATTTGGTGATGTGGATTCAAACACAGCTTGACACTTGGACAAAACTACAGATATCAAAAAACTAAGCATTACTCCTCTTGCAAGTGTTCACCGGTTCATAAATAGCTGCTTTCCCTGCACCCCACAGCCATGGAGAATAAATTAATTTAAGATCTACCACTAGTGACCTCTTAACACTTCTACCACTAGAAAAGAAGTGAACCAGAGATGCACACCAAACAGTCATTCATGGGTTCACAGTGATTCCGTCTAAAGAATTTCCTCTAGCAGTTCCCAGATCCACCCACCCCACGCTTTGTTTCCAAAGTGGACAAGTGAGGTATGTTATTCAGACAGGTACATATATGGATGAGAGCTGAAAATCACACATAGGAGAAAGGGGAATCATATTTTAAATTTCCTAACCAATATTCTATTTAAATTTTTGTATTCAATTAAAACTATCTAGCATTGCAGTCTACTTAATCCTTTTAGCCACTACTTCTCTGAGTAAGTATAAGTCTGTTTTATTTCAAAAGTATGTGTGAGTAGCAGCCACTGACATCTCCCAATGGGACCTATAATCAATGCATTCAGAGTGGGATCCTCTGAAACCACAGCATCTTATTAGGCTCATAAATGATCATGCTTTCCTGGGACATTTTAAGCAATGCTTTAACCACTCCCTACTGCCTAGCACCTGCTTATTAAGCACCATAGCCAAAGTTTCTCTAGTCTCTAAACTCCTGGTGGCCCATCCTGTAGCGCCCGCCCCCCACATACACACAAATAAAAAAGCATGGTCATTTGCAGAGAGCAAATTGTGAACATCCAGATGGGCCCTGCAAGATCAAATAAACTTACAATGCGCTTTGAAAGAATGGTTCTAATGAAGCTGCTATCAACTAAACTTTTGACATTACAAGTTTTCACCAGATGGTTGTAGAGAGGACCGGCCTTTCCAGCCCCTGACGAGAATGGTCAAACTATTTCACTTAGTTCACAGAATAGTAAAGTTTAAGTTTGTATTAGTATGTCTTATCTTTCAAAGTATACTTACATTGCAAAAGTTTTGAAGTAACCTCAATAATTTCTCTGAACTTGGGCCCTGTTAGCCATTTCTATATTCATTTATTTCTTTTCAATTTATGTTGGTCCTGGGGGTGATACCAGGGCCTTGGACATGCTAAGCACATGTTCCACCCCTAAGACATCCCCTACCCCCCCAGCTTACAGTTAGATACATCTGGAATGTGTGTGTGTGTGTGTGTGTGTGTGTGTGTGTGCATGCACATGTGTATACACATTCTTTAATACTTGCTCATTTACATGACTATTTCAATGCATACGAAATGAGGTAATTAAACTCAATTATCCCTTTTGGATGAGATTAAAATCTTGTTAGAACCTTGTCCAGGTCTACTATTGGAACTGGTCATACAAGGGACAGTCAAAGCTCAAGTCCCTGGGAAGGAACACATTTTTAACCACTGGGTCTATAATAGTATATTTTTATTTTACTCTCTTATATTCTCAAAGGAGTTCATATGAGTAAACCAAGATAACACAGCAATTAGAATAAATAAGTAGAGTGAACAAGCAAAAAAGTCATGTTTTAGCACCCGGTGGAGCATAGATCTTAGAGTTCAGGCCCAAGAGACTGCAAAGCTCTCTCAGCTGCCACCAATAAAGATCTGAGGGTGTGACTGTCAGTAATTTCAAAAAATAACAAATAAATAATTATCTGGGAGGCTGCAGCAAATACCTGAGGTGAAAATTTATTTTTCTACTCCCAAGTCCATACTGGTAAAATGGGCAGCAGATTTTTCTTCTTTAGAAATTGATATTCAAAAACATGCTAATTAAATCTGATTAAATATAAATTATATTTATCCAATTATCTGAATGACTTAAGGCTGAATTAATTTTAACTTCGATGTTATAATTGGCTTTACATTAAGCATTGCAAATGTGAATTTCTCAACCCGTGTAGCATTCTTCTTGTTGTTAATGAATTTGCAAAACTTTTTCTGTATAGTCTAGTTTTTCAGGATCAAGATATCAATGTACATAATAATCATAATTCTATAAGTTCTATTCAGACGGGTAAAGATTTTTTTTAAGAATACGTACTTTATTTTTTTATTAGAACTATATAGAGATACAGTTAAGGGGAAAACATTATCAAAACAGTAGCAATCAATGTATATAAATTTTGTTATCCAGGGGTAATGCCAAAACATGGATGACCACCTTGGGTTTTACCTGTTGCAGTTTCCCCCAGAAGAACTCATGCATTAAATGGGTAGCTCGAGGAGGAA